>CM076570.1:1552930896-1553150680 GCA_034641835.2 Pinus albicaulis
TTCTCCAATGAATCGGGTTCCAAAACACGAACTTCAGCTTGGATGTTTTCGTTTAAAGTACCTATGAAGAGATCAATCATGTGTTCCTCTAGAATATCATTTACCCTTATATTCAATTTTTGGAACTGCTCAATGCGCTCCCCCATTAAACCCTTTTTTTTGAGATTTATCAATTGGCTAAAGAAGGTTTTGCTCTCTGTATCCTCATAATGTGCTATCATTTCCTCCGTAAAAATTGACCAAGTGACAATTTTTTTATGGGAGCAAAGCTATCGATACCATATAAATGTATTTTATTCTAAATGTAAAGTTGTTGTGTGTACCTTTTGTGTGTTTTGCACATTATGGAGATCAAAATATTGCTCCATCTGTAGTATCCATGTTACATGATCCTTTCCATCAAACTTCCTCATATCCATTTTTGGAATATGGTGGTTCTTCCCGTCAACATTAGATTTTATGGAATCATAATTAACATTTTTTTTGTTCTCATCATGATTTTCCTCTACTATATTTTCACCATTAGGAAACATTTCTTGTATCAAATTTGTCAAACCTTCCATGTTTTCTTTTAGATCATTCTTCATGTTTTCCATTTTAGATTCCATGTCATCCATCTTGAATTCCTTCATTCTTCAAATATCCTCATCTTTCTTCAAACTTCTGTCATTTTTTGTTGATCTTTGCGAGAGGAGAAGCGAAATTTGTTGCACTTGCTCTTGTAATTTTGATATGTCATATTTGCCATTCTTCGTCTTCATAAGTCATAGTAAGGCCTTACAAGAAGCAATGGGTGTTGAATTCTTTTAGGGGCCATTTGAGAATCCATCTTTGAAATATATGCTCAATAGGCCCTTGGAATCACTTCAACTTGATTCTTTAAACAAGACTTATGCAATTCGGAAAAAAAAATACACACCTTTTACTAGCTTTTAGGAGATTGATATTGAAATTGAATTATCTCTGTAACTGAAAATCTTCGATATCTGAAATTCAGCCCTGTAGTATCCCTCTGAAGCTTCTTTCAAATGCCACGGGTCTGACCTGATTTTGATTCTCCAAGACAAAGTTGTGTCCAATCTCCCACAATGACCTAATTCTGGACTGGTTCAGTAGAGCGAACTTGTACGACTTGCCACGTGTCACTGTTTTGTCCTTTGTCTCTGAAATTTATAGACGAAACTACGATCGTGCTTCCGGTCACTTTTTACAACATTCAATCAGGTGCTCGGAAGAGAGTTATGAAGAGTTTCCCATGATCACCTCTTTGAAGAAGGGTCGGGAGCCTAACAAAGACCTAATCCACTGATCATGTCTCCGAAAATTATTGTGAACCAAGCTGCGAAATTTTTAGCTGCGAAATTTTGCGACGATGTTTTCAGGATCTCAGCTTCCACTCTAAAAATTTTCACTTCGGAACCTTTTTTAGAAAAAAAGTTATAGCGCAAATTCCACGATGACCTGTTTAGGAGCCTGAAAAAAGACCTAACTTCCACAGATCATATCTCCGAAAATATTGCGAACCAAGCTCTGAAATTTTTAGACAATCTTCCTCAGGATTTCGGCTTCGCACCCTAAAAATTTCAGCTTCTGAAACTTCGTAGAAAAAAAATTATAGCGAAAATGCCACGATGACTTGTTTGGAGCAACGAAACCCTAGAATCCAAACCTCTGATACCAAATGTTGGGAAACCAGCTCCAAAAATAGAAGAAAAGAGATATCAACGCCTTAGAAATAAGCCACTTCGAGGGGGCAACCTCCAATACATTACATGAATGAACAATTCTTGGATGATACAAATTACAAAACCTCCTTTCTATATATAGAAGTCCATGGGCCACAATGTAATCCTAGTAGGGCCACAATGTAATCCTAGCCGACCTAACAATAATAATTTAAGGGCACAATAATAACAATATGGGGGTTACAGGGGTACAATAATAACAATAAGGGGGTTATACTAACAATAATAAGGGACTATACTAGTAATATAGGGACCTAACAAAGTGTTGTTTAGCACATCGGGTGTCTTCGAGCAGAGATCCCAACCTCAGCCCCAGGGGACTTCGAGTGCCTGCTTGGGTGAGAAGTTCTATCCCTTGTTTTGTAGGAGGGAACCATAGTATCTTCAGCCAGGAATTATGCATTTGCTTGGGCAGTGCAGTCTCTGGGAGAGATCGCGTAGTTTGTGGTAGAGGCAGTTCCGGGAGTGAGGATTTATCAGGGGATTTAGCCCGAGATAGTGTGAAGGGATCAGCCCTTCACTATTTCATCATTTTGGTACAGGAGGAGGCCATTATTAACAGAGGATCATTCAGGGCCATTGTGTTTCATTGGGATAGCGTTATTCCTTAAGGGAGGTCAAATTTTGGGGTCACCCATTCCAAAATTCCTTTATGGGCTTTTCTGGGTATTTGGAGGAGAGCTCATTCCCAGAGTTTCATATTTTTCTAAGCAGGGGAACAACCCCAAAGAGCCATCCCATTCCAGCAGTAGCAGCAGTCCAGCAATAACAACAACAGCGTTGGAGATTATGTAGTCCTTGACAGAGCAGCCATTCCTTGAGCATTTTTTAGAGTATTTCCAGCTTGCCTTGTACAAGCCAAGGTGCCATCATTCTGATCACCTTTGTCCTAATTGTATCTTTCAGTTACATAATAAAATGGCTCAACGTTTCTCCATATTTGCATTGTTTATGTGGTGTCTCTCTATTTGTTGTAAATGCTTGTTTATGTGGCTTTATATTACTGTCTATTTCTATTCAGGATATTACAGTGGTATCAGAGCTTCATTCTTGGCTCAACCGTGGGGATCTTTTTCTATGAACAAAGGAGGTAGGTAGAATCTTACCCACCAAGGCAGTAGAGGTGTAAAATATGGGGGAGCCAAAGAGAAAAGGGGAAGCAACATTTGGCAACATTTTTAGGGCCCTAAATGATTTAGCCAAAGGACGGAAGGGAATGTTGGAAAGACTCAAACAACAGAATAAGAATGAGAGCATCCATCAGGAATCCCTAGTTGGGGAGACTTCGGGGGTTTCACAATAGTGTGACCATCCTTTACTAACCACTCACCCACTAGCCTTTAGTAGGCCAACCAGGATCACGATGCCTACATTCTTACCTCCAGTACCGAGTGAGAAAGGTAGGCGGCATGATCATATACCCATGGGAGAATATTTCCGTGAATCACAGTCCATGGGGGAAAACTTCAAAGCGGCTTTGTCCTTCAGAGATTACTGCCAGCTCAAGTCTAGCACGCAGAGTTCAGAGTTGCAGCGTACCATTGGGAGGACACATTTTCCCATGTATGATGGATCCACTGATTGCACGGCTCCGGATCAGGTGGGAAAGCTGGATACCTCTTTCCAGCTTGACTGAATAACAGAGGGGGAAGCCATCAAAATGGCTACCTTGCACTTGGAGGATGAGGGCACACAAGATCATGGGGAGCATGTAGATACACCCAGTATGACGTAGGGGTCACGTATGTTGGAGACTTCTTTGACCATATCGGTTAACATCTGAGTAGAGAGAGTAGAGCCTACCCCAGTAGTGCCATCCATTGAGGTGATGACCTATGTAGTGTCCGAGTCTTCGGGTGGTAGTAGCACACGGCAAATGGGTGAGGTTCCAGGGGATGTATCCACCTTTAATGAGGCGCTAGGAGATACAGAGGTATTGGACGATGGTCGCACACAATGGTGTCATCAGCTCCGAGCCGACCTTTTAGTTTTGAAAGGGAAGGCCACGTCAGTACGAGAGGCTATTTTGTTGCAGAACGAGGAGCTAGAGAGCATGAGAGTGGTTTGTGCCAAGTCAGCGGCCAAGTTGGCCCACATTGGGGAACGACTAGATTCCCTAATGGTACAGCTAGAGGGCACAATGGAGTGTCAGAGCAGCCCCCTTCAGGCATGCATAGACGGGGCTAGCAGCATTGTTGGGTCACCTCTTTCCATTGGAGAGAGAGAGGCGGAGTCACCTAGTCAGATCTCATATGTTGACTTGGATAGCAGGATGAGACAATCGGAGTTGCACAGGGTGCAACATCCACATGTTGAGGTTGGATGGTGAGAGATTTTGAGTTGGTACCCGGTGGAGTGGGTTATGGAGATAGTGGTGGACCCGAGTGTAGTTCAGCAGGAGTTTCCAGGTGCTGGGAATACAGGAACCCCAGACTGGCATTGGGATTCATGCGAGACTACCTGTCGTTTCCCAGGGAGGTCGGTTGACTATGTCTTGGAGGGTACAGTTGGCCTAGCAGTTGAGCGTGCACATTCGCTAGGGGAGTTTCGGTCAGCTCCAGTGGCCAACCAGTTTATGGGCAGACTCCCTGGGTTGTCTTGGTATGACACTTGTACGCGAGGTCATAGGGTGATCAACATACTTTGGCAGGAGCTTGTTGGAGGAGGTGGCATTGGCAGGCCACCAGATGGTGCCTTGTATGGAGCCAAGGATTCTTCACCTTTGTGTGGGGCACAGAGTTCGCAGCGGAGCCAAGCAGTGGTGATATCACTACTGACACATAGGGAGATTCACTTCTCACACCCCTCAGGAAGGGTTTGGAGTGATGATCCATTCATCAGTAGGTATAACGATGCGACGGTGGAGGTGATGATAACGATTGGGGGTGGTCCGACATGTAGATACACAACTCTAGGCCATCACATCCAAGGATGTGTGGGAGCATCTAGCATTGAGTAGTGGACTACCAGTGGACATGGAGTTGTATGGTGGTGTACCGTAGTGTGTGGGACTGCATTGTGGAGTAGGAGTGTCCTACATCACATTGAGAACACGCGAGGAGTGACCGGTGCCTTGACACAGATAAGGCACGAGATGGTACAGGGTGGTACAGCAGTAGCAGGGGGTATCCAGCAGTGTACAGGGGTATGCCTCAGTGTGCAGTGGCATGTCGAGGAGTACATAGATGATCGGTGGTATGCGAGGGTGTACAGTGCTGCACAGCAGGGTCTTAGAGTATTGCCTCCAAGGAGACTCACGGATAGGGACACCGAGCATACCTTTGGGGGTAGTTCACCCAAGATCGATGGGGAGACAGATGAGCGATAGTTGACGGCATCTGTGGGGACTCACACGCCTGACCCTCTTCTACATCACTCATGGGCACAGTCGATTCTGCTGTTGTCCTTTCGTACTCTGGGCACGAGCAGCGGGGTACGCGAGGCTCACCCAAGATATTTGGATGACACTCAGCACATTAGGGGAGAGAATTCTCAGCAGTGGCACTGGGTCGGTGCGCTAGTTGACAGCCACAGGATAGGGCATGAGATGATCCTCTGCAGGGGTTGCACATCAGTCATCGCTGAGCCTATGCTTGGGGAGCGGGTCATGGGGGAGACATGCGTCACTCTTTTCTCAGGACATGTCGAGACCATGCATGAGCAGAGGATACTGGGTACAACAGAGGTAGCATCCCAGTATGTGTCTAGGCTCCAGACAATGTACGACACATTATCGAGAGGGTAGATGGCAGACCCAGTGGAGATGGTTAGCAGGGATAGGAGGGATCCACATCCCTTGAGTCAATTGCAAGTATCAGATATCTATCTATTGATTGCATTCAAGGGGTGGCTATTTGTCACATATGACTTCCAGCAGTCATTGGTACTACACAGTGGCCGACATAGGGCAGGTTAGCATGCATCATATTTTCCCATGATATATGGACCCTCTATATTGGTCACGAGCAAGGACTAGAGATGAGGCATGGAGGGATTCCCGCAGTTGTCAGAGCTATGGTGCAATAGGTCCGACTATGGGATGCAGAGATTCAGTTGATTGATAGCCCATTCTGTCTCATCATGGTCGGAGTCAGGACAAAGAGTGATCTAGTTCACTGCTGGGTTGGCACATGGGGGTACACAGAGGCCTTCATCGGATGGCAAGGCAGACTTTCTCTACTGCTGCATAGATTCAGATCTGCATTCGGAGCAGTAGGTATTGGCATCATGGTGATTCCTGGTTCGGATGAGCTTGTCTCTCATAGATCTCCTGCCACTAGGTCTCAGGAGAGGAGGATACTGTATGCGCATGACGGGGAGTATCTCATGATCAAAGTAGCGCAGCATCAACATGGTGGTACCTCTAAGAGATTAGCAGGATACTTAAGCATTACAGCTCTACACAACTCGATAACCTCTAGGGGTGAGTTGTATACTACATGGGGAGATCATGTATATCTTCCATCAGGCTTTAGCGAGTCACTGATGAAGTGGTGGACTTCATTAGCATGGCAGGATGGTGAGTGGAGTAGGTGGAGCTTCATGTTGGACAGGATGGCTTGGGATCCTGGAATTGAGAGATACCTCCATATTAGGGTGATACAGAGGACAGGGAAGGTTCAGTGGCGCATCTGGGACCTAGGCACATTTTGCAGTGATGGTGGGGAGCATCAGCTAGAGAGGAGGCTTGTTCAGGCATTGCTTGAGGACAAGCAATTTTTGGCGGGGAGGACTGTAATATTCCCAATTAGTAGCAGCTAATTGGTAATATTAATTTTGGCCAGTTTTTCTTTTCTAAAGTTAATTCAATTAATAAAGTGGGTGATGAGACACACAACCTACACTTAGGAAATAAACATTCCCTAAAGTCACTTGAGCATATAATTATTTGGCAGCGTGGGGCCCAGGATGACGAAGTGGCAGCGTGAGGGAAACGACAACGTGGGCAGCATGGGCCCATGACAACACAGTGAGAGAGGGACAGCGTGGGCCAAGAGGGACAGCGCAGTTTGGTGGAGCCCAAGTGAGACCAAGGCTCTCAAAGCATAAAAAGGGGAAGAGGCTCCTCATTCTCTCATTCTATTATGCATCTATGACTTCTGTCTTTTGACATTGAGCACGCTTTTGCTGTTAAGCAAAGTCTGCAAGTGTTGTTTAGCACATCATGTGTCTCCAAGCGAAGATCTCAACCTCAGCCTCAAGGGACTTCGAGTACCTACTCAAGTGAGGAGTTCTATCCATTCTTTTCTAAGAGGGAACCATAGTATCTTTAGCCAGGAATTATGCATTTGCTTGGGCAGCGCAGTCTCTAGGAGAGATCACGTAGTTTGTGGTAGAGGCAGTTCTAGGAGTGAGAATTTATCAGGGGATTCAGCTCGAGATAGTGTGAAGGGATCGGCTCTTCACTATTTCATCATTTTGGTACAGGAGAAGGCCATTATTTACAGAGGATCATTCAAGGCCATAGTGTTTCACTGGGACAACATTATTCCTTAAGGGAGGTCAAATTCCAGGGTCATCCATTCCGGAATTCCTTTCTGGGCTTTTCTGGGTATTTGGAGGAGAGCTCATTCCCAAAGTTTCATATTTTTCTGAGCAGGGGAACAACCCCAAAGAGCCATCCCATTCCAGCAATAGCAGCAGTCCAGCAATAGCAGCGACAACTTTGCAAATTATGCAGTCCTTGACAGAGCAGCCATTCCTTGAGAATTTCTGAGAGTATTTCCAGCTTGCCTTGTGTGTCATCATTCTGATCACCTTTGTACTCATTGTATCTTTCAGTTACATAATAAAATGGCTCAACGTTTCTCCATATTTGCATTGTTTATGTGATGTCTCTCTATTTGCTGTAAATGCTTGTTTATGTGGTTTTATATTACTGTCCATTTCTATTCAGGATATTACAGCTTGTCAACAAAGACACTCAAAGAAGCAAAGATCAAAGTTTGGGTTGGAAAGAAAAATCAGTTTGCAAGGAAGACTATCCAAGTACTTCAAGTGAGATCTCCTACGTCATTCAAAAGATCAGCAGCAAGACCCCCTCCATGTAGAATCACGCAGTCTAGGGAGAGACTATGCAAAGCTCTCACGTTTGATGACACAGAGGGTGAAGGAGGTCACCCCGAGGGTCTGAAATTTGCCTGGAAGGTCCAGAAAATTCAGCCAGGTGTTTGCAAATTTTTCTCTGCTCATCAGACTCTTGTAAATGTACTTTCCATTAGTGAAGATAAATATAAAACCCTCATCTGTTGCACCGGTTTTCCCACATTGGGCTTTTCCAGGGACAATTGTCCAAAAATAATTGTGTTCATGTGGTTGTTTCTATTGTGCTACTTTCTGTTCTTATGCTCTTAATGATAGTGAAGATCTGCAAATGTGTTTATTTCAGAATTTACTAAAGCATCTATAAATAACTTATCTCATAAGTAGGAGAAAGAAACCAAGTATTGCAGAAATATTTTCCTCTTGAAAATTTCACATATATCTCAAAACAAGATTGATGGTCTCATGCAGGTATATCAACACATGCTTGCAGCAATCCAGTGTGCATGTGATGGCTTAATCAAATATTGGCTCAGAGTATTGACTGCAAAATATGTCTGATCTAATGTTCACTAAGAACATTAGTGCCCTAATCGGTGGACAATACTAAGAAGGATTTGCTAAATCAAGACCTACAACTTCACCACATAGCTTCTTGAAATTCGTTTCCATTGGAGAATTCATGGACTTGCATTATGTTAGACCAAATCATTCCAGTAGCTTGACAACATGTTTTCCTTGAGAAAGGAAAAATCTCACCAGGTCTATGCCATACTTCAAGACCCAAAAAGTGGTGTTTCAAATGAGTATCTTTAATTTCAAATTCATAAGCTAACTCCCTCTTACACTGGAGGATAAGTGGTTTACCACCAGTCAGAAATAAATCATAAACATATAATATCAAAATCACAAGGCATACCTTTGACTGTCTTGAAGTAAAGATTTGGATCAGCATTACTTCTAGTAAAACCAAGCTTCATCAAGAAGCTACCAATGCAATCATACCAAGCTCTTGGAGCTTGCTACAAACCATAGAGGGCTTTCTTCAATTTGAATGCACGAGTTTTTCGGTCATGTACTTTAAAGCCTTGTGGTTGGTCCACAAATACTTCTTCCTTGAGGAAGCCATACAGAAAAGAAATCTTCTCATTCATTTGGTGAAGGGACCATCCTGGGCTAGCAGCTAGAGCCACAACAGATTAGATGGTTGTATAATGGGCAACGGTTGCAAAGATTTCATCATAATCTATTCCCTCTTTCTGAGCAAACCCTCTGGCCACAAAACTAGCTTTATATTTTTCAATATTGTCATCAGCACCATGTTTAATTTTATACAGTTATTTAAAAGGCACAACAAATTTACCTTGTTGTCTTGGAATCACTTCCCATACATTGTTATGAATGATAGACTCATATTCTTTAGCCATTACATCTTTCCACACTTGATCTTTCACTGCTTCTTCAAAAGTGCATGGTTCAACTTGAATAATGTGCCCATGGTTACCATGTATTCCTGGAACCGGCATGGTTTCTTTCTTTTTCTGAAGGTTCCTCAAGGAGCAGCATGTCTATCAACATCCTATAAAGTGTCATGAAACCATAATCATCTTTTTATAGCATGCGCAGAAGGATCCAAGGAGTCCATGGGATCCATGGGTTCATCAGCAAGATTAAGCTCAAGCTTGGGATCTTCTTGTGCATCCAAAGCATCATCCTACCTTTCAACATTAGCAGGAGGAGGAGTGGCTTTTCAAATAGTTGCATCTTCATCAAATGTTAAACACTATTTCTTGTCCAGATACATAGATTCTATAAGCTTTAGAATTTTCACAATAACCAACAATCATACCTTTCTTACCTAAAGCTTCCAACTTGGTAACCTTTTCATTTGGCACATGAAAGTAGACAGGGAAATCAAAGATCCTTAAGTGCCCAATTGTTATGGGTTATATGGTACAGTGGTCTCTTTCTTCATTCCATCTTCCTTGCAGAAATCTTGAGCTCTTGTCCACTTCATGTCCACTCAAGTCATGGGATGGCTCGACGCTTTCCTTAATCTCGATACAAAGGACTCGGTTCTCACAATCATCAAATGTACTTGTTGATCCCAGAAATAGAGCAATAACAATAATAGCAAAGTAAATAAACATAATGAAAGTATACTTGGTGATGAGGCAGGTATTTCTTTATTTTCTAGAGGTGAGAGTAGCTCTTTCATTATCCTCGCATCAGCTTCCTCTTGGAGTTTATTCTTCCTGCACTATTTTTGGGATTGAAAGAAGTTCTCAGCTCCCTCTTTATCCGGCATTTTATAGGTTACCACTGGCCATAAGACCTATGTACTTGGCAGAAGAAGTGCATCTTCTTGATCACCACTTGGCAAACTCTATCATGATCCACTCTAATCTCAGGTATTTTGAAAACCATATTTCTCACTTGAAGTAATGCTTTACAATGAAGATGAGTGAACTTTTGATGCCACGGTTTATATTGATAATTACTTATCATGAATCAATGCATGGATAGGTCTTTCATTGATTTTATACAGATTTTCAAATCTTGATCTCGGAGTGAAGACATGTAATAATTATACATATTGATATTATTGTTTGCAATGATATTAGTTATAATCCACCTTTGATCGCTACAAAAGAGGTTAATTTAGAAAATTATCATTCAATCTTTTGCAAAAGTCATGATTCTTACATACAACCACTATTGTTAGTAAACTCTAATATCAAAATTACCAAACCCCATAAGATTATGGCATTTCTCATATAATGTGAGAGAGTCCAAATCACCTTATCTTCAACATTCAATTCCTATCAGTTATCCTTTCACAACCTTCTATGCATTATATATTTATTTTGCAAGACAACACTTTCTTGCACATGCATAAACAGAACTAAAGCTACTCTTTACTTTTGCATGCATCAACAAATACCAAAATCACAACTACTAAACGCATGCAACACCTTAATTACTATATGCAAAATTACTATCATATC
Source organism: Pinus albicaulis (assembly GCA_034641835.2). NCBI lineage: Eukaryota > Viridiplantae > Streptophyta > Pinopsida > Pinales > Pinaceae > Pinus > Pinus albicaulis. The sequence goes on from CM076570.1 coordinate 1,552,941,692, forward strand.
TTGGGTTCCTTGAAATCTTGGAAGAATGGTAGCAGTACAATTTCAGCAGCAAAATTCAGAGGTGAAATTTTAGCAATAAATTTCAGCAGTAAATTTCAGTAGTAACAATTTAGTAGTGAAATTTCAGTAGTAAGATTTCAACACCGTTATCGCTCCTTTCCGCCTACACCTACCTACAAGTCAGTGGAAAAAGCCTTCAACCCCACAAGGTGTGGTTGGTGGCAAGGATCTTAGAGAAGGGGTTGTCACACTGATCCTGACTCTCTCTGTTTTAGCTCTCTTCTAGGTCAGCTAAGGGGGTGGCCCCTAAACTGAAGAAACTAAGTTAAAAGGATGTGAGGTTCTAGGAGAGTATTATAGTGAAAATGGATTACTTTTAAGGATTTATGAGAAAATATGAGGTGAGCAACTTGAAATAATAACGACGATCATTAACATGATAAAACCACAAATCAGTGCCTTATACAGAATTTGCTCAACATTTGAAAGATATATATATTTTCTCAAGAAGTAAAATGTAATGCTCTCAAAAATTGAAAGCAAAGAAGCCCTGAAATGCAAACAAAAGATTGATAGCACAAGATATTTCAAGATATAGAAAATGCCTTTGAGATAATCAAATTTAGGAATCAAAACATTGAAACATATCTTGTCAAAACTCCACAATTAGTAATTATATTGGAAAATGTGAACAAGGAAATGTTAAATGTGAAATTAGACTTGAAACATAAAAAGAAAGCACTTGTTAAGAGAATTACAATACTTGCTTTTGAAATAAACTTTGCATATGAAAACTCAAGACCATCAAAAGACAAGAAAAGTAAATATGATGGATAGTGCTCTTGGTTAATTATATTATTAGTTACCTCTACAACAAGATTGCAAATGAACTCTTCAATCCTCAGACCTCACCCTCGCCCAAAGATATGGATCCCACAATGAGGAGTCAATAGAGGAGTAGAGGATCCCTAAGATGTCTATTCAACCAACTTATGTTAGAGGTAAAATTTTAGAGAGGCTTGGGGCCTTTATATGCAAGTTATGTTAATTGTCCCAATTAAATTGTTACATGCAATGTTTCAAAAGAAATAGAAATGAGATAGTGTTCATTGCAATAAAAAATTAAACATGAGAAACAAGAATGAAAATAAGCTCAAATGTGTTGCACCAATAAATGAAAGTAGGCAAGTTAAGTGAAATAGATTTTCTTTATGATGCAATTGTTTCAAGTGAGAGATAATGCTCCAATAGTTACAAAAATATATAGCATAAATGGACCAAACAATGAAACATGTGCCTAAATAACCATGAAACAATTAAAACTTGCCCATAATATAAATCATTCACACATAAAAGATTTGCTCAAGTTTGCAAATTTTGGAACTTGTGCATGTTAGATATTTTAGACACAAGATTTACTGAATGAAATATGGAGTGAATATGTTGTTAATTTTAAGCATGCATGTGATGGAAATAAGCATAAAAAACCTAGAAACAAAGTCAATCCACCCACAAAAGGTCCTTCCTCTTCAACTAAGGAAGGGGGATGCCATGGGAAAATTGTTAGGATTTTTGAATGTTGGGGTAGCATCGGATGTGCTCTAGCTCCCAAATTTTGTGGAGGGACTAAAGAACATGAGATCTCCAAGACCCATAAAGGGATTTGAGAAATTTCATCCTGTTTAAGAGAAAATTAATTAATTAGTATTTTTAATTAAGGACCCTAAGTCTAACTTAGGAAAATTAAAAGATTAAAGGTAATTAATTTAAACATGTGATGAAAATGGCTTAAGTCACGCGGATCAAGCTTTCTTTTAATCATAGCCATCAATTCAAGATTAGATCATGGTCGTTGGTTTCCCAACGAGAAAGTATAAAGGAAAGGTTTGGGGTCAGTTGGAGAACACACACAGAGGCAGAGCACTAAGACTAAGCTGGAATTCTCGGGCGTGGTTTGCTAAGAATTTCAAGAAGTGTTTCAGCTGCAACTGTGAAAAATCCTAAATCTAGATTCCTACTGCAACAAATCTCAATTACTTCTATTATTTTGATAATTATTTCATTGCATCGAAATACCGAAGTAATTACTGAAGCAGTCTACACAAATAATGTTGTGGAATAAATCTAAGTGCTGAAACAAACTGAACAAAATGCAATGAAAAACAACCACATTTGACACAGTTATTTTTGGACTAAGTCCTCAGAAAAACCCAACTTGGGAAAACCGATGCAACAGATCTATGGCTTTTATATTATTAAGCAGCAAAATCTTGAGTACAACAAGGGTGCCAATATCCGGCTCACCCTTCAGAGAAATATAGATAGCTAATGAAATTGTGAGATATACCTCACTTTGCAAATCCTCGGTTGATATAAACAGCGCTGGTGAAGCCCCTCTCTGCCTCTGCGTGATGCCTATGCTGGAACTACGTAAGCCTGCCTGGGCTAGCTTTGGAACTGCGTCACCTCTACTCAACAACTGATCTAAGCTAATCTGAATCTGGATTTTGGCCCTCCTGGCTCAAAAACCCCAGCTCCCATCCATCTCCGGACTGGATCAAAGAAACACTGCATCACTTCTGCGTGGGTTTCTTCAGGAACTGCGTAACCCCTTCAGAAAACTGTGTTGTCTCTCTCTACGTCACTATTGCCTCTCTCTAAAATGCACTCCTGGTCATTCTGACCAGTTTCTGCATCTGCCCCTCTCTGAATCTGATCACTAAATCAACATCACTTAGCAAACCCTGCCCTAGTGATTCGATTCTGACCAAAAGCTGTGTCTGCTCACACAAACTCGAAAATGTCAAATGCTCAATGTGCTCAACGTATTTTCCATAGGCCCCTCACCCTCCTTATATTCTTCCGTTGACCCTTCAACGGCCAACATTAAAAAATAATCAAGGGCTAAGATTAGCTTAGAGGTGATCTGTGACTTTATCTAGAAGATTCACACTTAGTGTAATATCCCATTTCGGGAATATCTCTAAAACACAAATAAACTCCAACCAGAGATGGACTGGGAGGGCGTTTACCAGATATTTCACCTCTGTGAAGAAAGTGAGATCTGGAGGCTACCTGGCCCTTTCCAGACTCTGTCTAAGAGTATGAAATAAACACACCAAGTGGTATATAACTAAAATGCCTGGAAATACATAAAGATAACAGTAAAGCAGACATACAATAGCATAGATAGAATGTACGACAAATCATCCAGAAATATAGAGAGAGAATGCTAAGCCATTTTATTATACTGAGAAATATAATGAAGTACAATAGGTGATCAGAGTGATGGCACCTAATCTTGCTCAAGGCAAGTGAAGAAATACTCTCAGAATATCAAGAAATGGCTGCTCTTTGAACTACGTCCCAGCTGCTAGAAAACTGTCGTGTAGCTGCTACTGCTGAACTGAACTGATAACTTGGGGCTGATCCCCTCGCCGGAATGAGCTGAAAATCTGAAATTCACCTCTACTCATCAACCACAGCAAAACCCAGAAATCATATCTGAAATGGCTGACCCCCGAAAATCACCCCCTTGGGGAATTACGCTACCCCCCAAGGCTCTGCGCAGAGGCTGAATGGGAACAACTGAAATATGGCCTCAAACTCCACCAAAATCCTCCCAAAGGCAAAAGCTGATCCTCTGCTCGACCTCCAGGCTCAAAACCCCTGTAGAAACTCAATCTAAAGCTCCTAAATGGACTGCGTCCTCCCTCTCAATGACTGCTAGTCTTTGAATGCACAACTCTGCAACAAAACCCAAACACCAAACCTCCCACAAAATGTTGAAGAAACTACCTTGCCCGAGCAGGCACTCAAATTCCCCCAGGGCTAAGGGCGAGATCTCCGATTGGAGACACTCAATGCACTAAATAGTGCTGCAGACAAGCTAAACAGCCAGCGTGCTCAAGAAGTCCAAACGACCAACTCAATATCATCAACAACAAATGATCAAAATGAGGAGGCTCTCCCCTCTATATAGCATGAGCCCCTCTCAACCCTAAGGCTCACCTCCTCCAACGTTGCCACGTGCTCCCTCTTGGCCTGCGCAGTCCCTCCCTGTGTCTACGTGGGTCCCCTCTCTGTGTGGTCTCTTGGCCCCCATGGCTCACTTAAGTTACAACGTTGTGCTACTAGGGAGTGAACTTTTATTTCTAAAGTGAGTTATGTCTTTTTTACTCACCTTTTATTTATGAATAAACTATAGACAGCAAAATTGAGCAAAATTGAATATTCCAATTAGCCATAGCTAATTAGGAATATTACACTTAGTTTAATTAATACCCTTTAATTAATCAGTTTCCCTATGTTTAGACTTAGGAAAACATTAAAAAATGATTAATTACTTTAATTAAACCATCTCTAAGTGGAATTTTCCAAAACCATTTCTGGATTTTATGGAATACATGTGTCTTAGCCTATATACAAAGTTACAAGGCTAGAGCACATCCAATGCTACCACAAATCAACACTCCCTCTTAGCGAGGAAAGTGCTCTAGCAAGACAACTCAATGTGTTGTTGTTCTGACTTTTGGAACATCTACTATTATGTTGCTGCTCACCAATACTGCACAAAAAACTGTCGCATCTATACTGCTGCTGACTCTGCATACTGCTGCCAACTACCACTGTACTACAACTCCCTCTGAATTCTACAGCCATGCTGCTACACTGCGTAAGCACTGCGCTGTACCACTTGTGCACTATGTTGCTGCTGCTCATCTGCTATTGCTACTCATCTACTGTTGCTACTACACTGTTGCTAATTGCAACAGAAAAACGTCTAAAATTTGGACAAGTACATCTGCAACTGAAAAATAAGACTGACTTCTGCTAGCTTCTGCACTAGCACTCTGAAAAATATTGCGATGTTGCTGCTCTACACTACGTGAGCACTGCATTGCACCAGTGTGCATTGTGTTGTTGCTGCTCAACTGCTGATGCTGCTACTCCCTCTCTGCGCTGATCAGGTTCTAGTGCTGCTGGCCACTGCACTGACTTCTCATCTTCCGCTGCAACTGTCCATCCTGCTATTGTCTTTAGGTTGTTGTAGCTCACATGTGATCCAAGAGTCCAGAATACTCAAAGATCATGCCACTTGTAGATTCTGGATCTACAACTCCAAGTCAGCCCATTTCTCTCCTTTCGGAATATGAGCTAACATAGCACAATCTCCTTCTGCTTCAATCTTGGCAACTCCAGCTTGAGGATCTTGCTTCTCCTCTTTATCCTTTTTCTTAAGAGGACATTGTGTGGCATAATGTCCCATTTCCCCACACCTGAAGCACTTGATCTTAGACAAATCTTTCTTCTCCTGCCTTTGTTGCCCCTTTGATGCAAGGGTTGTGTTTTCTTCCTCTTCCTTCTTGACCTTCGAACTGCTGCTGCCATCCTCAATATGGATTTTGAGGAGGTCTCTCCTCAGCTCTTCTTGCTGCAAGTCTGCCCACATCGCCTCCCATCCTGGGAGTCTTTCTCTGCCCAAAATGCTTTGGACAAACACTTGATAATCTTCTGAAACAGAGTTCAGAGTGAGCCTTACTAGCTCTGAGTCTCTAGGAGTTGCCCCTACTGCTGATAGCTGATCTTGGTTCTCCTGAATTCAAGACAGGAAAGAGTCAAAACGCTCTCCCTTCTTCATTCTGGTATTACGCATCTTTTCTTCCAGGGTCATCTTCCGCTGCTCGGAAGATCCTTGGTATAGATTTTCCAGCCCTACCCACATTTCTCTAGTAGTGCCCTTTGCTGCTATGTGAGGTACGATGTGATCCTTCACACCATCTAGGATCAATCGCTTGGCTCTTGCAATATTCTTCTTGAATTGTCTCAGATGTGCTGCATCGAAGGGTTCTGCAACTACACTTTCAATGAGGGCCTTTAGATCATGCTCATCAAGGAGAAACTCAATCCTTGATTTCCAAATGACATAGTTGGAGGCGCCCTCCAATCTATCTTGGTCACGCAGTCCATTGTTGGCCATCTCCTCAACTGTCGATTTCTTTCTCTAACCCTCTGCGCAGCTAGACTTACGCACTCCTTGTGGAGTAAGTCACTGCTTCTACGGGAGCAGCAGTTGTGCAGCGCAGAGGGCTCCAATGCTATGCAGGCCCAGAAAGGGCCACACTGAGGCAGCAAGAGGCCATCAAGGCTTACGCAGGCCCAGCTAGGGTAACGCAGGGATTGCGTCACCCAATCTGGGGTTACGCAGGCCTCTCCTAAGTAGCGCAGGGGCATCAGAAGGCTAGGAGAGCTGATGCAAAGGGCTTCAGAGCAGGGTTGGGGTTTCTAGAGGCTAAAAAGGGCTGAGTTCTATAAATCCCGTTTGAGGGTGTGAATCAGTCCACCTTTCTGTCTCCGGAACAGAGGTATTGTTGCAAATCTTGTATTTCTCTGTCGGGCTAACCAGTAAGGTGCCCAAATTTGTTGTACTTAGAATCTACTTAATAATATAAACCCTCCAGCAGCCAAAAGACCAGTTTTCCTGCATTGGGTTTTTCCAGGGACAGTTGTCCAGAAAACCTTGTGTGTCATTGTGTCTATGTGCATGTATTCAATTTAGATCTGTATCTGTGTAGGAGGTTAAAGTGTTTACTTCGATGTTAATACTGAACATTTCAAATTAATAACTTGTTTAAGTAGGAGAAGTAAATCATGATTTAACAGTAGGGTTTATGCATAAGTATATTCAGAAATTTTAACAAAAATTTCCCAAGCTCCCTCAAGCAAAGAACTTTCTTTTATTAGTGATTACAATGATTAGAAAATATGCCTCTAAGAAGGCTGCCCAAGAAATGAAAAGAGATCTTTACAAAGATAAGAGCTTGGAAAAGCTAGAATCCCCCGCCCCCCCCTGACAAAGACAACGAAAGTAAGCGGAAAAACACTCTAAATCGGAAATTTTGCAAGCCTCAAAGGCCCACGGCCTAGATAACATGTTGTTTCCCATATAGAGCTCACGACCTCTTTACAAAATCAGTCCTTGAGTTCGTGGAAGGTCCTGGATGCAATATTATTAGTAGTTTTCTGGCACCTCTTCTTCAAACTCTTTGTTGTCCAAAGCTCAAACCTATGGGCTTCCAGAACAAAATCAATTATTACCGTAAAAGAAAGCAAAATAAAACAAGATTATATAACAAACTAAAGTACAAAACACTAGCTCAAGTAATGGGAGTGAAACCCCATACTTGCCCAACTTAGAAATTTTCCTTGAAATAGCTTGTATAACTTTGGAAGCTCTAAAAAGAAGTATTTTAAATTTTAAAAGAAATAGATGCTCAAGTAGCTAGAGAATGAGAAAACTCCCTCTCGGTCTTCCTTTGATGAAAGACTTGGGGTCGAAAATAGCTGAATCTTGGATCGCTTTGAACCTAGGAGTGAGTTGGTCTATGTGAGAATTCTCCCACGCTCAGATGGATTTCTTGCACACAATACAAATAGATCTTCCCTACACACTTGAACAAGTATTCGTCTGCAAAAGGATTAGAGTATCATAATGAATAAGATAAACCAAACATTCCTCCAAAAATGACTTGGCAAGCTTATTTCTAGAATAGTACTCTAAATCAATGATATGTGCAAGATAGCTTGCACACATCAATCCAATCTAGATGGAAAATATAAACTAATATTGATCAACACAACATAAAGTTTATGGAAAGAAATCACCTCATAACTCCAAGAGAACACCAGCCAAATAGCCCCAAGTCTTGATTATATTAACAAATATGCAAGTACAAAATGGCAGAGTTTCCTCAGGCCCAATAGCTCATAACATGATACAATACAATAGCCCATGGCTTTGTTATATAGGGAGTTCGGAGAAATTCCCAAGGACAAATGCATGTGAGAACTGAACTTAGAGGAAATCCCAAGGAAAGATAAGCCAAGTTCGATGTGGAGAAGACTGAGACACTCAGAGCAAAATTGAATTTCTTTTGTGCACACCAAGGGAAATAAAATTCCTCATATGATCCAGTGAACTCATCCATAAGCCAAACGAAGTCCTGTGCTACATCAATTCCACCACTGCAAACTCGAGCAAACTGAAACCTTACCTATACACGATCCAAGTGAACTTTTGCGTAGGTCCCTAAGAACTGTGTGTTTCCTGTGAGTAATTGTGCAGTCTAAGCTCAAGGAATAGCGTAAATCCTCTGAGTGAAGTGTTGAATGTTGTTGCACTCCAAATAGCTCGTGAGATGAGGTCCCCACTTGGTATTTAGTCAACTGATCCTGTAGAATATTCCTTTTATGCTCAACTTCCTTTAATAAATTCAATTTTCCTTGTGTGTAACTGTCACTTTATCTTTGGGAAATACAATTTTGATCAAATAAATGATGAATTAATGATGCAGTGTGCTCAGTCATCCTCCACATGTCCATTGACTCGACTCTCTGACTTAGGATAATTTCCAAGTCATTTCCACGCCATTTTGTCACATGGAATCATTTATTTCTCTCTATTTTATTTAATTCTAGCCTAATAAAATGCCACAATTTCCACTAAATTTAGGAAATGTGGGTTTTGAGGGTCCAAAACTCATTATTAACCCCTCAAAGTGTGTCATAGTAGAAAGTTGAGGGTGGGGTGTAATTTTGATTACTCATATCCCATACAACTTCTCTAGACAACACTTATTACAATCCAATTATAATTTTTATTGCAATTTTCGAATTGTAGGAAATCCAAAAAATTAAAAAATCACTACCTGGACCTAACCAAATTCTACGAAATTTTTTGGGTGATCTAGTATGGTAATATACATTGACTCTAGACATTAGGACTCACCCAAGGCCTCACCATCAAGCCTTACTCTGACTTTGGGGTAAAATTGGAAGAAAAAACTCGATTAATATTAAGTTATGATAGGAAGATGATAATTAACCGAATGAAAAAAACCTCCCAGAGTAATACTCACTTGTTGGCAAGGTCCCAGGCTACCTAGGCCTGTGACAGACTCAATACTGACTCAAATTCATCATTACTAACATCACTTATTACAATTCCCCGTAGGGCGTGGAATCTGGGTACAAGAGAAAGATGATGAGAAATAGAAGTAGAGTTTAAAAACTCTCGTGGTATGATGATATCTGATGATATTTGATAGTACAAGTGTCCTTTGGTTCATCCTTGGGCATGGAGTCTTCATATAAAATTTCAGCAGTAAGATTTCAGCATTAAAATTTTCAGCAGCAAAAATTTCAGCAGTAAAATTTTCAGTAGTAAAAATTTCACCAATAAAATTTCAGTAGTAAAAATTTCGGCAGTAAATTTTTTTTAAGTAAATTTTAGCAGTAAAATTTTCAACAGCAAGAATTTCAGCGATAAGGAAGGAATAACAGCTCTTATCTTTTTGGGCTTGTCTTCACCAGAGCTCTAATACGATGTTGAAATTTTGATGTTTTATGTTGTTACAATCACTTAAATCCAAAACTTATTTATGTTGTACAATAAGTAGAGTAATTGTAGATAGAACATAAACCATATAAACCATATGCACAATGAAAGACAACCAAGAATTCAATGAGACACAGGCAAGTTACATCAATGACCAGGGCAAAATCCACAAGGGGAAAACCCAACCAAATTCTTTTTCTATTAGAAATCAATTGTTCAGCAGAGATACAAAGTACAATGAGAGAATGAAAAAGTTCACCCAAATCTGAAGAATATCTTTGATAGCAGTAGCTGATGCAAACATTGAATCACTTTGGCTCTCCAAGATCTACTCTTACTCTCCAAGTCTCTCTCTCTCACAATCTCCTTCAAGTCTCTCCAACTCTCTCAAGTTCGAATTGACAATGCACAAGTGAGGTTAGATGATATGAGACACATATATATAGATGGGGCAATGAAATATTGACATAGAGGAGCAATACACATGCCTTGAAGAAGAGTTACATATGCCAAAATAAGATTGTAACTTGTGCCATAAAGGAGAGGAGTGTAAATTATGCATTTAGGAGAGAAGTGTAACTTATGCATTAAAGGGATGTAAGAGTAATCTTTTTATGACGATTCATTAAAGTGTGTAAGAGAGTGTAAGAGGTGCGTAAGAGCATTAAAGAGAGAGAAGAATGAATCCATTAAGAGAGAGAGAGTAACATATGCATTAATTGAGGGGATTACATATGAAATGATTGAGTCTCATGATTGAGAGACTTTAATTTCTTTCTAGTAATAATATAATATCATAGGAATAATAATAATAATAATATTAACGATAATATTGATGATTAAGTCGAAATTGAACTATTAGGAATCGTGATTGATTGATGTGTTGAGAATTTGAAAGGTCGGTGACTAATTCAAATTCTCTACTTGATAATTACTTGTGAGCTTACTTCTTTTACTTATGTCTTCTCTTCTTAACTTATTTAGTCTTTCATCAAGTCAATTACCAAAAACACAAGAGACACAAATTTAGGCTCTTCGAGCCAGGGCAAAACCCTCCCTCTTGGAGAGGAAAACCCACAAGAAATTCTTCTTTTAGACTTTCAGATGACGAGTACCATGAACATGACACAGACCCTAGATCATTATATGCCTTCAAGACCTTGTCATTATTTCTTTGATGACCCCTTGAGGTTATCCTTCTTTCTTGCACCTTTCTGCACCAATCTGCACCGTTTAGCACCAGCCCTAAGAGCTTTGCACCATCACTAGGAAAGACTCAGTTCCTAGCCCTAAACAGTGAGCTCCTTCTTCTACCCTTCCTTGATGTGACCTCGGCCTATTTAGAGACTACTCTTTGGCCTTCCTTTCAGTACCTTTGATGCCCAGGATCGAGTTCTTTACTTGCTGAGATGCCTCTACTTCACACTGTGTGTATCTTCTATTAGAGCCGAGTCTCTATTGCACACATTGCAATCTTCTCTTCCTCATTTCGTAGTTACCTTCTCCAGCACTGTATAGACTTCTTCTTCCACAATGTATAGGAGGCATGTTTCACACTTGGAATGCTCTTCAGCCTGCTAGATACAGTCCTATACTTCGCACTCTTTCACAGAATTGTAACCGAGATATTTACCCCAGAACAACTTCTTTATATTCTATTAAAAGGTACCAAATTGCAGACTCATACTCGCATATTTCTTCAGACTTGTCTGCACTTGTTGCTTCGGACACATCCGCAAACCTTTTCCGAAAATCACAGAAGTCTGAATTTATGTTCTGTAATTTCTGTGAAGTTTACTGGGCTATTTATAGTTGATCGAACCTATAATTAGCCGACCTATCAGTGAACTGATGTGACATATTATTGAGCCGACTTTTCCAGCATTTTCAAGCCGACTTGTAGGGCTGATCTTCCAGCATTAAGGAGGCTGTCTTGAGGGCTTCTTTGAGCATCATTCTGGAGCCATTTTCTTCAAGGTCTTGAGCATATTTATCTGACTAGACTCTTCATATACATGACTCTTAATTATTACATTTATAACCAGAAGACAAATCCTAATAGACATCAAGAAGAAGTCTATTGACCTATAATAAAACCTTGCTCATGAAACCCATGAGGCAAACATATCAAAAACATATTTTATTACCTTTTGTCTTCTTCTATACATAAATACATAATTACATAGTCAATATGAAGACTGAGCATAGTTACACTTTTCAACATGATGATCAGAAGGGATTTTCCATCAACAATATTTGATTATCAATTGATACAAGGTGATTTTCTATTTTTGGAAAGTCATACTTGAGACTTTAGACTTTCTATTTTTAGAAATTCATCCCTGAGCTGTCAATTTTCAACAGAAATCATGCTTGAAGCACACAAAAATCATATCAAGGCTATATTTCAAACCTATTTTTACCGAAACCATATTCTTACACAAACAAACGAAATGTGAGCCAACTATGTTCAAACAAAATATTTGCTTTAGATTTTTCCCAAAATTCTAGACTTCCTGTTTCCTATATTTCTGTAGTCTAGAGTATACAATGTACCTATTTTACAATTTCCCGAACATATAGCAGAAGCATGACAACAATATGCAGTATCCCACCTCACTGGCTACTGTCATTATCATATCAGTTTACAAATCCTCTAACGAAAAAAGAGACCAACTTAGAATTTGAAATGATTTAATCATCATGATATTGTTAATAAAATATATTTGTTTTTGTATCATATTCCATTAAAACTGCATCTTTTTTTAATTTTTTAACGTAATAATGAGAAATTGAATAAGCAATTCTAATATGAAGCAAATGCAAACTAATTGCTGATCATATTCAAATGTTTCACAGCATAATTCATACATGAGAGCTACAACAGATTCACTAAATACAGATGAATTTCATAAGGCTGTCTCTCAAAACCTGCCTGAGGAAACTTTGCTGAGCACACAACATAATCTGCCATTGTGAGCAATTCATCCAGACCTTCTCTCTTTCTTTCAGCATCTACTAAGATTGGCAACTCCCTTCGTGTAGCCTGATCAAAAAATAATATTAGAGAGAGTTACAAATTATTGAATCCTTGACAAGCAAGGCATTGCAGACCAACAACAAAATAAATCACTCATAAAAGTGACTGTTGTGATCCATAAAATTTCATGGTTGTGATCCATAAAATTTCCAACTAAACGTAAGTGGAGAAAATACAAGTTCAATCCTAAGCAGCACACTATGGGGAAACAAACATTATATTGAAACTTCAAAAGAAAACATTATTAATAAAAGAGCAAGAACATTTAAATGATACAATTTCCACCATTTCTTATATTGGAATCCTCATCATTTGCATCACCCTTTGCCTCTTGTCTAGCCTTTGATCCTGCCTTGATCCTCTAGTGACATCAATCAACACCACCCAATTTTGATGAAAATGTCTCATCTAGGACATAGAATATGGCAGAAAGAGTTTAATATGCATAATCAATGATTTTGGTTTGAGTGAAGGGTATATTTTTGCTAAAGACTATGACAGAGGAGCTCAACAATCAACACCACCATCAATGTGGTACATAAAGGGCTTAGTGCTCTTGATTAAATGCCAATTCCATATCCTCGTGCACGATAGAATCCAATGAAAACAATGCAATCGTTACCAATCCTAGAATCCTGAAAACTATAAAGTCTCCTGAATTTTGAATGGGATTTGAAGTTATATTTTCTCCATATAAGTCCAATGAGGTGGTACAAGAAACCCCCTTAGACGCATCAACCCACTCCTAAAGCCATGTAATATCCCGAAAGGGAAATAACCAGTAATACAAAGCATACAACAAGATACAAAATGCTATAAACTGAACATGAAGCAGATACACATGAAATAGAGAGAATACTGAGCCATTTTATTATACTGAGAAATAGAAATGAGTACAAGAGGTGATCAGAGTGCTGCTCTTCGTGTGTGTCTTCTCCAACTGACCCTCAAGCGTTCCTTTATACTTTTCCTGTTGAAAGATCAATGGTCATGTTTAATCAACGACTAATATTCAAACAGACTTGATCCTCGTCACTTAGAAGCTTCTCACCCACATTTACATTAATTCACTTTAATTATTTTAATTTCCTAAGTTTTAACTTTTCCATTAAAAATAATTAATTATTTGAATAAAATGCACCCTAGGCGGAATTTCTCCAAAATATTTATGGGTCTTGGAGATCTCATGTGTCATAGCCCCTCCTCAAAATCTCTGAGCTAGAGCACATCCGATGCTACCCAAAAATCAACACATCGAACAAGTGGTACATGAGCAAGCAATAAGTAGCGTTGAGGGATCCCATGCTGTGGCTATATGCTCCCTGCTATAGTGGAGGCACATGGCTCTCAATGCTTACGCTATAATGCCATTAAAATCCTTTGAAGGGCTTAGATCCCGTATAGTGAGACCAAACCCCAAGATGAAAACCCATCTGCAATCCTGTATAAGATCCAATGTGTAATATCCTTGTTATCGCTTGCCGCCTACACCTACCTACAGTTAGTGGGAAAAGCCTTCAACCCCACAGGTGTGGTTGGTGGCAAGGAACTCAGAGAAGGGGCTATCACCTATTCCCAACTCTCTTTGTTTAAGCTATCTCCTGGGTTAGCTAAGGGGGGTGGTCCCTAAAGGAAAACTAAGTTAAAGATGTGAGATTTCTAGGAAAATTGATTAAAAGGAATTGCTTATCAAAGATGACTCGATTCCAATATGTAAACAAGCATATAAGTATATGAACAATATTCAATGATGTGTTCAAAATATAGACCAGTGCTTTAAAGTAGATGACAAATGCTTGCTCAAAAATGAAATTCAAGATATAAAGACAATAATCCCACAAAGGAAGTGTTAGACCAAGATCACAATATGCAATTAAATTTGCAACATCAAATAAGGGTATTTGCCAATGAAACGAGATATATCAATCATCGATAAGCATAATGATCATTAAAACGACAACATGCAATGAAGTTGTATGTAGAAACAAATTTCCAAGTACCATAGAATTAAACTTGTTGCAAAATTTAAGGAATTAAAGTGCTTGCATCCAAAGTGCTTCTTGAGATAATATTTGCATGTGAATCTTTAAACCGTCAAGATAGCAAAAAATTTGGGAACTTTGCAAGTAAATGTGATGAGATAGTGCTCTTGGTTTATTTTATTAATTAGTTCTAAAGCAAGGTTACAATTGAACTCTAATCCTCAGACCACACCCTCGCCCAAATATTTGGATCTCACAATGAGGAGTCCATAGAGGTAGAGGGTCCCTAAAACGTCTATTCAACCAACTTAAGTTGGAGGTAAATTTTAGAGATGCAAGTCTAGTATGAAAAGTGAAATGCCTAAATGATATGAAAGTGAGTTTGCAAGTGCTATGTAAAAGATGGAGATGATTCAATTAAATATGCTTTATAGTTAGAACAATAACTCAAGCTGCCATAAATTGAAAGTGTTATGCTTCTTTACTTATAGTATATTGTGAAACTTATCCAAATGAGAAATAGATCACAAAACATAAGTGATGGCAAATCACATTGCAAATTAAGAAATTAAAGGACTATGCGATTTATGTTACTTCCCAATTAGAGGATGCATATGTGATGTGAAAGAAAACGGAAATGTCAAAACCACTAAGTCAATCCATCTACAAATTCTCTCCTTTGAAATGGAGAGATATGGATGCTAATGGGTAAAACCCACGCTCCCACAACAAAAATAGAAATTTTTATTAATTTTACAAGAATGAAATGACCATGAGGCCTTTTCTAAACCAACGAAAGTCTTTACAAATAAAAATTGAGACCATAGACTTTTCCTCGATGAGAATTTCTAAGAACTCAAAATAAATTCAGAGTTTATTATAGGAGAAGAGACGTTAAGCCTCTTCTATGCCCACAACCAAAGAAGAGAGGGTTATCTTCCTCATTTGAAATTCAGCCCAAAGGTCCTGCAACAACTTGTTAGTAATTTCTTGTAGTTGTCCACTCAAGCTGTCACAAGAAAAAATTCAAAAGAGGGCTACAAAACCAATCAAATATTAGATAGATAAAATTACAAAATATTGCACAACAATTTACAAAGAGTTCAAGTAAACTCTCCTCTTTGCTTAGTCATCTTCAAGCTCTTAGATAGCAAATGAAAGCAATGAAGTATAATGTTTTAAAATATATTCAAATTTAGAAATATTCGGCTTGTATACAAGCTATGTCTCAAAACCCCTGCAAAACCACTTTGTAAGATAAGACTATGAAGGTTCAAAGAACAAATGAGAGCTCCTTTGAGAATGTATCAAGAGTGGATTGGTCTCTCCAAAGATTTCCTCCAACACTTGATTCTTTGATCCCAACAAGATGTTCCCTCTACAAAACTTCAATCAAGAATTAGTTCCATATAGATCTAGCGATAAACAATGATAAGAAACTCTAGAGATTTATTTGAAACCAACTAGAGCATTCTATACCTAGAGCATACTCCTAAATCAAATGTCAATGTAAGATAGCTCGACATTAACAAATCTACAACAGCATATGGAAACAAATTAGATCAAAGCATGAGTAAAAGGAATTATACCAATGATCAACAATTCATCACACTCCAAAAGGAGGAACACCTCATGAATGAAACTCCAAAGTCTTTATTGATATTTCTGAAAGTGTACAAGGCAGCAGTGCTTCCGCAAGCACAATAGCTAGTAAACAATAATTACAATATGAGAGCCCATGGCTCCATTATATAGAAATTTGGGAGCAAATCCCAATGAAGAACCATATACCAAGTGGTGAGAGGGAGAAGATCTCAAGGCAAATTCGAATTTGGTAAGTGGAGCTCCAATGCCAAGTGTAAAAATCGAATTATGGCAAATGGACATCATTTTCTTCTTCCCTTATATGCCAAATTCGAATTTTATGATGGAATGACATGTGTATATGGTTGGTAACCCATGTGGGGACAATTTCCCACAAAAATCTCCACCAAATATTCTCCCAAATCCTCCCAAATATGCACTAACTTCACAAATTCGAATTTCCAAGTAAGCAACTCTCATTTAAAGTCGGAAATTCAATTTTATTTCAGCACATGTCTTTTCCTTGATTTTAGGAGTCCATATCACCTTGGGACTTCACTTTAACTCCTCCATAATTTTCCACCTCATTTCCACCTCATTTAGCATGTGTGGATATTTATTTTTCTCCATCTATTTAATTTATGGCTTAATTAATTGCCAGATTTCCCACTAAACTTAGGAAAAGTGGGTTTTGAGAGTTCAAAACACATTTTTAGCCCCTCAAAGTGTGGCATAGTAGAAAGTCGAACGTGAAAGGTGTAATTTTGATTACTCATACCCCATACAACTTCTCTAAACAACACTTATTACAATTCAATTACAATTTTTATTGCAATTTTCGACTTGCGGGAAATCTAAAAAAAATAAAAAATCACTACCTAGACCTAGCCAAATTCCATGAAATTTTTTGTGTGATCTAGTATAGTAATATACATTGACTCTAAACACTAGGAGTCACCCAAGGCCTCACCATCAAGCTGTACTCCGGCTTTGAGGTACAATTGAAGGAAAAAACTCAATTAATTATTAACTCCTAACAGAGAGATGATAATTAACCAAGTAAAAAAAACCTCCCAGAATAATACTCACTTGTTGGCAAGGTCCCAGGCTACCTAGGCCTGTTACAGACTCAATACTAACTCAAAACTCATCATTACTAGCATCACTTATTACAATTCCACGTAGGGCGTGGAATCTGGGTACAAGAGAAAATGATAAGAAATAGAAGTAGAGTTTAAAAACTCTATTGAAATGATGATATCTGATGATATCCAATAGTACAAATGTCTTATGGTTCATCCTTGGGCATGGAGTCTTCTCATTATCATCAGGTGCCACTCCATTGGTCAACATTTGGCTCCATATGGAGATGCATGCTAGATATGAAGTGATAGTGTGCAAAAACCTGGAATCTGCATCCATTGACCAAAGATATATATTAGCAGTATCCATTCAAAATAACATCAAATAAAATCAAGTACAGAAATGGAAATTTATTCTAGGAAACATAAATAACAGTTTATTCATGAAATAAAACTACTTACACAAAATTTACAAGGGATAGGGTTAGGAATATGATACACAGGATGCCCCATGGCATCAAATGTCCTCGGTGAAATCCATCTTGAGAACCTGCCTACTCACAGGGAAATCCATAGGCTCTTTCTCTGATGTGCCTTGGCCAATTCTGACTATCTTAGGACTATGACTTGCCCCACTGTTAACCTGTTTGTGGCCATCAGATACACCAAACCTCTTCCTTTTCCTTTTTCGACTTTTGATGCGTTGAGGTTTGATCCTGCTCAAAATTGGTGATTCTTTTTTTTTATATCATTTTTCTTTTTTCGTTTTTTTCTTTTCTTCTTGGTTAGTTGCGATGGCGATGATGATGCAATCACTGTCAATCCTACTGCTCTGTCTTGAAAATGCTTTGATGGAAGATTTGAAGTACCCAAGCCTTTTGAGCTATGCCTAATCTCTTCATTTTGAATCCGTTCTGTTAAGGGGGGAAGAAAATTTGTCAACACAACATCACTTCCTGTCTGGCATGATCTATAGATAATCTCATTGTTGGGTTTCCTTGGATCCTCAACATGATATCTTTTCTCTAACTCCCGATCAAGTCTGACAAATTTATTATCTGGCATGGGGATGGTGGCATATGATAAATCCATTTGAAGGCTACCACCTAAATTTGATGCCCATTTTCTTGATAGGAGAATTCCCCATGAATCAGGAACATCTATCACAACAATATCCATAGTTATTATTCTGTCTGGTTATGCAGCTAGGAAAACCTATAAATCTTTAATTATCCCACACACTTCAATTCTTTTAGAATCCATTGAACATATGTTGTGATAGGGCCTAGACACCCTTAAATTCAGTTGATCCATGACTTTCTTGGTCATGACATTTGGTGAAGCCCCTGAATCAAGCATGCAGTTGTGTAAAAGACGATCATTCACTATCAAAGAAATATAAAATGGCAGATGATCTTCGTTCCCCACATAACAATTCATACTTTTCAATACAATTTCTTCATCTTCTTGTTCATTATTAGGCTTTGCTTCCCTTTGAGTAACTTCAACAGCACTTAATAACGTGGCCCTTTGAGATGGTATCTTTAAAATCTCTGTTACTGGGATAGAAACCTTTGCATTATTCACCCAATTGCCCAAGTCAAAATTTAATTCTGAAGTAGGAGGAGAAAAAATTCTGTGATTATTTTGGTCTTGAATATCCCTTCTCTGATAAGTCATTCCTTTGTGTTTTTCCATAGCAAGAATTTGTCCAGCTGTAGGCTTTTCCCCAAAAATCTTAGTGACTTTGTCAAAATTTGCAATCATATTGTCAACCCCAAGATTATTAAGACTATGGTCAATCTCTTGATTTCTTTCAATGATGTATATTTGATCTTCCATGGAGAACATATTGATTTGACCACTAGTTCCTACATGCTCATCTCCCAACATGCTACCTTCCATAATTCTCTTTACATATGGGCATGTGGCTTCTTCATGGAACTCATTACATGGCCTACAAAAAGGGGGAATTTGATCTACCATGTTGGTGGATTCCAATGGATTTGGAGGCCTATAATCTTGTTGAGGGCCTTTATTCTTTTGCCATCCATTATTTTTCCTAGGTTGGAATCTTTGCACTTGCGATCTTTCCATGGCCACCATCCTACTTTGCATGGCTTGCATTTCTTTAGTGTGGTTTGCTTCCATGCTCCTGATGAGTTGAGTTAATTCCTTGATAGGATCATGGGTAGCCTCTTCCTTGGCCTTGCCTTTGGAATCATTTGATTTCAATGGCCCTCTAGTGAAACCAGGAATCTCAAATTTTCCTGATTGCTTTCTGGCCTTCTCCATTTTCAAGGCTTCAGTTTAAGCTACACCCAAAGTTGCAGGCTCCTTTCTTCTCAACTCATAAGCAGTGTCAACACCAAAAGAATCTAGATAGGAACATACGAGAAATTCATCAGGAGGTTTAACAGTAGTAGGCATGATTTTAACCAATTCATTGAATCTCTTGTTAAACTCCTCCATCGTTTCATTCTCATTTTTCTTCATGGTGCTAATGGCACTGATCAAATGACTATTCTCTCTTCTCTCTCCATACTTTCCCATGAAAGCATTAACAATCGCTTGTAAAGAATCATACAAGTTAGTAGGTTGCTCAGTGAACCAATCAAGAGCATCCTCCTCCAAAGAGAGAACGAAAAGCCTCATCTTTACATCCTCATAATTAGCAACGTTACACCACTTAAAGATGCAAACATTAAAGTTCTTCACATGTGATGCAGCGCTAATGGCATTGTTACCTTGAAAAGAAGGCAACCTTACAATAGCCTTGTCAAGGATATTGTGAGGATAGCCATTAATGTTAGTAGAGTTACAAGGAGCAAAAAGATCATTCACGATGTTAGGCTCAACTTGTTCTTGAAACAACAAATGAATGTCAAAAATAGCCTCTTGCCCAAGACTAGCAAGAGCTCTACTATGAGAAAGTCTATTTAACCTCTCTCTAAAAACCCTTTCAGGATCAGGAGAGGGGCTAACTAGACCACTTGAATTTCTCCTAGTAGAAACTCTTGCAAAATTAGGATTGAGTGGAGTTGCCACTCGAGCAAGAATCTAAATCTAAAATTCAAATATGCCAAAACTTAAAGTTATCGCGCCAAAAAATGTTATCGCTTACCACCTACACCTACCTATAGTTAGTGGGAAAAGCCTTACACCCCACAGATGTGGTTGGTGGCAAGGAACTCAGAAAAGGGGCTGTCACCTATTCCCAACTCTCTCTGTTTAAGCTATCTTCTAAGTTAGCTAAGGGGGGTGGTCCCTAAAGGAAAACTAAGTTAAAGATGTGAGATTTCTAGGAGAAATGATTAGAAGGAATTGCTTCTCAAAGATGACTTGATTCCAATATGTAAACAAGCATATAAGTATATGAGCAATATTCAATGATGTGTTCAAAATATAGACTAGTGCTTTAAAGTAGATGACAAATGCTTGCTCAAAAATGAAATTCAAGATATAATAAAAATAATCCCACAAAGGAAGTGTTAGACCAAGATCACAATATGGAATTAAATTTGCAACACCAAATAAGGGTATTTGCCAATGAAACGAGATATATCAATCATCCATAAGCATAATGATCATTAAAATGACAACATGCAATGAAGTTATATGTAGAAGCAAATTTCCAAGTACCATATAATTAAACTTGTTGCAAAATTTAAAGAATTAAAATGCATGGATCCAAAGTGTTTCTTGAGATAATATTTGCATGTGAATCTTTAAACCGTCACGATAGCAAAAAATTTGGGAACTTTGTAAGTAAATGTATGAGATAGTGCTCTTGGTTTATTTTATTAATTAGTTCTAAAGCAAGGTTACAATTGAACTCTAATCCTCAGACCTCACCCTCGCCCAAATATTTGGATCTCACAGTGAGGAGTCCATAGAGGTAGAGGGTCCCTAAAACGTCTATTCAACCAACTTAAGTTGGAGGTAAATTTTAGAGATGCAAGTCTAATATGAAAAGTGAAATGCCTAAATGATATAAAAGTGAGTTTGCAAGTGCTATGTAAAAGATGGAGATGATTCAATTAAATATGCTTCATAGTTAGAACAATAACTCAAGTTGCTATAAATTGAAAGTGTTATGCTTCTTTACTTGTAGTATATTGTGAAACTTATCCAAATGAGAAATAGATCACAAAACATAAGTAAGTGATGGAAAATGAGATTGCAAATTAAGAAATTAAAAGACTATGCGATTTATGTTACTTCCCAATTAGAGCATGCATATGTGATGTGAAAGAAAACGGAAATGTCAAAACCACTAAGTCAATCTATCTACAAATTCTCTCCTTTGAAATGGAGAGATAGGGATGCCAATGGGTAAAACCCATGCTCCCACAACAAAAACAAAATTTTTTATTAATTTTACAAGAATGAAATGACCATGAGGCATTTTCTAAACCAACGAAAGTCTTTACAAATAAAAATTGAGACCATAGACTTTTCCTCGATGAGAATTTCTAAGAACTCAAAATAAATTCAGACTTTATTATAGGAGAAGAGAAGCTAAGCCTCTTCTATGCCCACAACCAAAGAAGAGAGGGTTATCTTCCTCATTTGAAATTCAGCACAAAAGTCCTGCAACAACTTGTTAGTAATTTATTGTAGTTGTCCACTCAAGCTGTCACAAGAAAAAATTCGAAAGAGAGCTACAAAACCAATCAAATATTAGATAGATAAAATTACAAAATATTGCACAATAATTTACAAAGCGCTAAGCCAAAGAGTTAGAGTAAACTCTCCTCTTTGCTTAGTCATCTTCAAGCTCTTAGATAGCAAATAAAAGCAATGAAGTATAATGTTTTAAAAGATATTCAAATTTAGAAGTATTCGGCTTGTATACAAGCTATGTCTCAAAACCCCTGCAAAACCTCTTTGTAAGATAAGACTATGAAGGTTCAAAGAACAAATGAGAGCTCCTTTGAGAATGTATCAAGAGTGGGTTGGTCTCTCCAAAGACTTCCTCCAACACTTATTCTTTGATCCCAACAAGATGTTTCTTCTACAAAACTTCAATCAAGAATTAGTTCCATATAGATCTAGCAATAAACAACGATAAGAAACTCTAGAGATTTATTTGAAACCAACTAGAGCATTCTATACCTAGAGCATACTCCTAAATCAAATGTTAAAGTAAGATAGCTCTACATTAACAAATCTACAAAAGCATATGGAAACAAATTAGATCAAAGCAGGAGTAAAAGGAATTATACCAATGATCAACAATTCATCACACTCCAAAAGGAGGAACACCTCATGAATGAAACCCTAAAGTCTTTATTGATATTTCTGAAAATGTACAAGGCAGCAGCGCTTCCGCAAGCACAATAGCTAGTAAACAATAATTACAATATGAGAGCCCATGGCTCCATTATATAGAAAGTTGGGAGCAAATCTCAATGAAGAACCATATGTCAAGTGGTGAGAGGGAGGAGATTTCAAGGCAAATTCGAATTTGGTAAGTGGAGCTCCAATGCCAAGTGTAAAAATCGAATTCTGGCAAGTGGACGTCATTTTCTTCTTCCCTTATATGCCAAATTCGAATTTTATGATGGAATGACATGTGTATATAGTTGGTAACCCATCTGGGGACAATTTCCCACAAAAATCTCCACCAAATATTCTCCCAAATCCTCCCAAATATGCACTAACTTCACAAATTCGAATTTCCAAGTAAGCAACTCTCATTTAATGTCGGGAATTCAATTTTATTTGAGCACATGTCTTTTCTTTGATTTTAGGAGTCCATATCACCTTGAGACTTCACTTTAACTCCTTCATAATTTTCCACCTCATTTCCACCTCATTTAGCATGTGTGGATATTTTATTTTCTCCATTTATTTAATTTATGGCTTAATTAATTGTCAGATTTCCCACTAAACTTAGGAAAAGTGGATTTTGAGGGTTCAAAACACATTTTTAACCCCTCAAAGTGTGTCATAGTAGAAAGTTGAGCATGAGAGTTGTAATTTTGATTTCTCATACCCCATACAACTTCTCTAAACAACACTTATTACAATTCAATTACAATTTTTATTGCAATTTTCGACTTGCGAGAAATCTAAAAAATTAAAAAATCACTACCTAGACCTAACCAAATTCCACGAAATTTTTTGTGTGATCTAGTATGGTAATATACATTGACTCTAGACACTAGGAGTCACCCAAGGCTTCACCATCAAGCCGTACTCCGGTTTTGGGGTAAAATTGAAGGAAAAAACTCACTTAATTATTAACTCCTGGCAGGGAGATGATAATTAACCAGGTAAAAAAAACCTCCTAGAGTAATACTCACTTGTTGGCAAGGTCCCAGGCTACCTAGGCCTGTTACAGACTCAATACTGACTCAAAACTCATCATTACTACCATCACTTATTACAATTCCCCGTAGGGCGTGGAATCTGGGTACAAGAGAAAATGATAAGAAGTAGAAGTAGAGTTTAAAAACTCTGTTGAAATGATGATATCTAATGATATCCAATGGTACAAATGTCTTCTGGCTCATCCTTGGGCATGGAGTCTTCTCATTATCATCAGGTGCCACTCCAGTGGTCAACAATCCCAAATGGGGAAATAACAATAATAACAGGCTAAAAAATATTACGGAGACAACAAAACAAAAGGTGATATCAAAACACTAATGGAGCCATAAAATACTGTTGAGCCATTTTATTAATTTGCTAGAAATAAGTACAATGGAGGTGTTGGAATGAAGGCACCTGCGCTTGCTCAAGACAAGCTAAAGAAGCCCTCTGAATCAATGTTGAATTCCCCCACTGATGGTACCTTGTATGGCTATAGCTCTACGCTACAATCTGCCAGAAATGTTGTTGTTGCTCCCGAAGAAATGTTGTTAGTGCCCACTACACTGCTCAGAAAATTCTAGGACTTTAATCCCGGACTCTACTCAAGAAACCCACAAAAGCCCATGAAGGAATTGGCCAAATGTTGACCCCGGAATTTCGGCCCAATTTCCCCTAGCTCCTCTAGCTGCTGGGCGAGTTAGGATCTCTGTTTGACACCTCAAATCTGCTTAGAAAATTCTGCCAAATTAATCCTGGCTTCTCCTCAATAAACACAGAAAAACCCACGAAAGAATTCTGGAAAGGCTGACCCTAGAAATTCACCCTCTAGGGATGGCTACGCTCTCCCGCTGGGTACGCTGGCCTCTCTAATGAAAACAATGAAAGAAGGTCCTCCAATTCTCTAAAAAACTCAGCTATGGAAGGGTTGATCCCCTCACAATCTCCTGGCTGAAATCTTGTGAAGTTCTCTCCTCTGGATGCTACTCCTCTCTATAACTGCGTAATATCCCTGGAAGATTGCACTGCCCCTGGAAATTAATGTGTAACCCTGAGGCTGAAATGGTATTGTTGCTCTCCAAAACTGATGGTATGGCTCCTCTCCTGAGCTGGCACTCGAAGTCCCTCGAGGACGAGGTTGGGATCTCCGCTCGGAGACACCCTTGTGCTAAACAGCACTGCAAACCCAGCTAAATAGCTTGAGCGTGCTCTAGTCTTGACAGACAGAAAATCATAAGATGCAAGAATGAATGAAAAAGGTTGCCTTCCTCTCCTTTTATGTGTGTGAACCCTTAAACTCCCTTGGGCCCACCTATGTTGTGTTGTCCTTCTGTGCCACATTGTCCCTTGCTGCGCTACGTTGCCTGGCTCCATGCTGCCACTGCACCGTCCTAAGTGCCTCCTCTCCTGTGTTGTCACTTGGCCTTGTGGGCCCCACTTCATCTTTTAATTAATTTGCCCAGTGACTTTAGGAAAGTGCTTTTATTCTAATGTTTTATTCATGGGTCCCCTCACCCCTTTATTTCTGCCCAACATTAGGATTTGCCGAAATTAATCAAAATTAATATCACAATTAGCTGACTACTAATTTGGGGATATTATAGTCCTCCGCACCAAAAATTGCTTGTCCTCAAGCGATGCCTGAACAAGCCTCTTCTCTAGCTGACGCTCCCCACTGTCACTGCAAAATGTGCTTGGGTCCCAAATGTGCCACTGAATCTTCCTTGTCCTCTGCATCCCCCTGATATGAAGGGATCTCTCAATGCCAGGATCCCAAGCCGTCTTGTCCAACATGAAGCTCCACCTGCTCCACTAACCATCCTGCCATGCTAATGAAGTCCCCCACTCCATCAGTGGCTCACTAAAGCCCAATGGAAGATTTACATGATCTCCCCATGCAGTATACAGCTCACCCCTAGAGGTTATCGAGCCATGTAGAATTGTAATGGTCAGGTCCCCTGCTAATCTCGTAGAGGCGCCACCATGTTGTCGTTGCGCCACACTAACTATGAGATACCCCCGTCATGTTCAGGTTGTATCCCTCTCTCCTAGGGCCTTGTGGAGAAAAATCTGTGAAGGCAAAGCTCATCCTACCCGGGCATCTCCATGATGTTGATATCTACCCCTCCACTGTCGATCATGACCCTGAGCAACAACATGATAAGTCTGCCTTACCATGCAATGGACGTCTCAGTTCCCCCGAGGACGAGGTTGGGATCTCCGCTCGGAGACACCCTTGTGCTAAACAGCACTGCAAACCCAGCAAAACATCTTGAGCATGTTGTAGTCTTGACAGACAGAAAATCATAAGATGCAAGAATGAATGAGAAAGGTTGCCTTCCTCTCCTTTTATGCGTGTGAACCCCTAAACTCCCTTGGGCCCACCTATGTTGCGTTGTCCCTCTGTGCCACATTGTCCCTTGCTACGCTACGCTACCTGGCCCCATGCTGCCACTGCACCATCCTAAGTGCCTCCTCTCCTGCGTTGTCACTTGGCCTCGTGGGCCCCACTTCATCTTTTAATTAATTTGCCGAGTGACTTTAGGAAAGTGCTTTTATTCTAATGTTTTATTCATGGGTCCCCTCACCCCTTTATTTCTGCCCAACATTAGGATTTACCGAAATTAATCAAAATTAATATCACAATTAGCTGACTACTAATTTGGGGATATTACAGTCCTCCCCGCAAAAAATTGCTTGTCCTTAAGCGATGTCTGAACAAGCCTCTTCTCTAGCTAACGCTCCCCACTGTCACTGAAAAATGTGCCTAGGTCCCAGATGCGCCACTGAATCTTCCTTGTCCTCTGCATCGCCCTGATATGAACGGATCTCTCAATGCCAGGATCCCAAGCCGTCTTGTCCAACATGAAGCTGCACCTACTCCACTCACCATCCTGTCATGCTAATGAAGTCCCCCACTCCATCAGTGGCTCGCTAAAGCCCAATGGAAGATTTACATGATCTCCCCGTGCAGTATACAGCTCACCCCTAGAGGTTATCAAGCCATGTAGAGTTGTAACGCTCGAGTCCCCTGCTAATCTCGTAGAGGCGCCACCATGTTGTCGCTGCGCTACTTTGACTATGAGATACCCCCCCATCGTGCGCAGACTGTATCCCTCTCTCCTAGGGCCTTGTGGCAAAAAATCTGTGAAGGCAAAGCTCATCCTACCCGGGCATCTCCATGATGCTGATATCTACCTCTCCACTGTTGATCATGACTCTGAGCAACAACATGATAAGTCTACCTCGACATGCAATGGAGGTCTCAATTTCCCCCCCCCCTTGTGTCAAACCCAAGGTGGACTAGATCACCATTTGCTCTGTCCCTGCTCATCACAAAGCGGAGTGATCCACCTACCCAATAGACCCCTGGATCCCCCAACCATATGAGGAGCTCACAACCCCCACTCCCTACGACATGTCGCTGCGTAGCGCTGCTCCCTGCTAGAACCCATCTGGCCCTCATCTCTGACCCCTGTATGTATCCCCTGGGTGGACCCAAACTATCAGGGGTTTATCCCACGCATGCGTACCTGCCCTGCTCCTGACAGACCACGCCATGATACCTGCTATCCCAACTCCTGCTGATACACCAGGATACTGCTCAAAGTTTGGGTACCCTCCTGTATACAAAATATATCATCCAACGTCCCTTAAATGTGAGCCCATGAGTGGGACATATGCTACCTTGGCAATCAACCATGCCATCCCTAAGCATGGACTCGTCAACTCGTGCACCTACCAAGTGTCTCAACTGGAGAGTCTCCTCCCAGCTCATGACACGCGGTACCTCATCCAACTGTCTAGGGTGAGCCTCCCATGCCCTACTGCATGAATGGAGAGTGTCAAGGGATACCAACCAAACACTCTGCGACATTAAGCAACACTAGAGGATGATGGGAAGGTATGTCCCAAAGGGTGTGACCAAGAGTCTACCTGAATGCTCAAGAGTAATCCTCCAGATGACACTCTCTTTGCCTCAGATCTACTGATAACATGCTCGTAGCCCTGTCTTCGCTAAACATGGCATTTCCACATGCTCAACAAGATCCTCATTGATCCTAGGTAAGTTGCATCCCATGGTATACCTACTCCCCCTGTCCATATGTCTCTTTGGAGGCAACGCTCCAAGAGCCCACTGCTCTGCATCATGTGTCACTGCATACCACCAAGTAACACTGCAATCCTCGACCTGCCACTATATGCCACAACCTACCCCTACACACCAATGGACACCCTCGATAATAGCTATAATGTCTTGTACCGTCATGTGTCCATCTTACGTCGACGCGCCTGTCACTCCCCGCATGTACTCAATGCAATGGGAAGCACTCCTACTCCACAATGCAGTCTGACATACTACAACACACCCCCATGCATCTCGATGCCCATCTACAGACCACTGCCCAATGATGAATGCTCCTACACGTCCCATGGTGTGATGGCCTAAGGCTGTATCCATATGCATCGGCCCATACTCGATCGGTACCATCACCTCCATTGCCGCATCACCATACTCTCCAATGAATGGATCTCCCTTCCAAATCCTCCCTTAGGGGCCCAAGAAGTGAATCTCCCTAGGTACTAGTAGCGATGCCAATCTTGCTCTGCTCCTCCGTGTCCTCTGTGCCCCACACAAATGCGAAGAATCCCCAGCTCAATACAAGGCACTGTCTGGTGGCCTACCAATGCCCCCTCCTTTGTCAAACCCCTGCCAGAGTATGTTGATCATCTCGTGATCCTGTGCACAATCCTCACACCAAGAAACTCAAGAAGTTTATACCTAAATTGGTTGGACACTGGTGTTGGCTGAAACTCCCCTAGTGAATATGTACGCTCAACTGCTAGGTCAAATGTACCCTCCACGTCGTAGTCAACCGACATACCTGGGAAGTGACAGGTAGTCCCGCCCAGATGACAATGCCAGTCAGGGCTTCCGATAACCCTAGTGCCTAGAAGCTCCTGCTGAGCTACACCTCGATGCATCACCATCTCCATAACCCA
Source organism: Pinus albicaulis (assembly GCA_034641835.2). Classification (NCBI taxonomy): domain Eukaryota; kingdom Viridiplantae; phylum Streptophyta; class Pinopsida; order Pinales; family Pinaceae; genus Pinus; species Pinus albicaulis. The sequence continues at coordinate 1,552,970,099 of CM076570.1, forward strand.
CTCCACTGGGTACCAACTCATAATCTCTCGCCATCCAACCCCAAGAGAGGAATCGAACGTTTGAACTCCTACACCTAGAGCAACCCTGACATGCAGATGTTGCACCCTATGCAACTCAAGTCGTCTCATCTCGCTATCCAAGTCAACACATGAGATCTGACTAAGTAGCTTTGTCTCTCTCTCTCTCCAATGGCCAAAGGTGACCCAGTCGTGCTGCTAGCCCCATCTATGTATGCCTGAAGTGGGTTGCTCTGATGCTCCAATGTGCCCTCTAGCTGTACCATAAGTTGCTCCGGCTGAATCATCACAAGTGACTCATCATCCTGAATATCTCCCATAGAGTCCCCTAATAACACATGCACACTGGAATACAAAACCGACCTATTGTCATCAACTCTACATGACTCCTCATGCTCCCCAGAAGCATCCTCATATGACCCCGTGAATTCAACCAAAGAAGAGTCCTCATCTTGACATACAGAAAGAATGTCCTACTGCTCTACCTCTGTATCTCTTAGCGCCTCATCAAAGGTGGATACATCTCCCGGCACCTCACCCATCTACTGCGCGCGGTTGTCACCCAAAAACTCAGACATGACTCCAGTCATCACCTCAATGGATGGCTCTATTGGGGTAGGCTCTACTCTCTCCATTAAGATGTCAATCGACACGGTCAAGGAAGTCTCCAACAAGGGTGAGTCCTGTGTCACACTAGGTGTATCCACGAACTCCCCACAATCCTATGTGTCCTCGTCCTCCAAGTACGAGGTAGCCATTTTGATGGCTTCCCCCTCTGTTGTTCGATCAAGTTGGAAAGAGGTATCGAACTTTTCCACACGATCTCGAGCCGTGCAATCAGTGGATCCCTCATACATGGGAAAAGGTGTCCTCCCAATGGTGCACTGCAGCGCTGAACTCTGTGTGACAGACCCCCCATTGTTCCTTCCTTCTTCATCCCACCTGAGTTGGCAGTAATCTCTAAAGGACAGCTGCTCTAAAGTTTTCCCCCATGGACTGCCATTCTCGGAAATAATCTCCCATGGGTATATGATCGTGCTGCCTACCTTGCTCACTCGGTACTGGAGGTAAGAATTCAGGCATCGTGATCCTAGTTGGCCTACTGAAGGCTAGCGGGTGAGTGGCTGGTAAAGGGTGCTCACACTATTGTGAGATCTCTGAAGTCTCCCCAACTAGTGATTCATGATGGATGCTCTCATTCCTATTTTGTTGCTTGAGTTTGTCTAACATTCCCTTTTGTCCTTTGGCTAAATCATTTAGGGCCTTCAAGATGCTACCAAATGTTGCTTCCCCTTTACTCCTTGACTCCCCCATATTTTCCACGTCTACTGCCTACCCTCCTTGTTCATAGGAAAAAATCCCCACGGCTGAGCCAAGAACGAAACTATGATACCACCGTAATATCCCAAATGGGGAAATAACAATAACAACATGCTAAAAGATATTACGAAGACAACAAAACAAAAACTGATATCAAAACACCAAAGGAGCCATAAAATACTGCTGAGCCATTTTATTAATTTGCTAGAAATGAGTACAATAGAGGTGTTGGAATGAAGGCAGTTGGGCTTGCTCAAGGCAAGCTAGAGAAGCCCTCTGAATCAATGCTGAAATCCTCCATTGATGGTACGTTGTATGGCTATAGCTCTGCGCTGCAATCTGCCATAAATGTTGTTGTTGCTCCCGAAGGAATGCCGCTAGGGCCTGCTACACTGCTCAGAAAATTTTGGTACTTTAATCCCAGACTCTACTCAAGAAATCCACAAAAAACCCACGAAGGAATTGGCCAAATGTCGACCTCGGAATTTCGGCCCAATTTCCCCTAGTTCCTCTAGCTACTGGCCGAGTTAGGATCTCTATTTGACACCTCAAATCTACCCAGAAAATTCTGCCAAATTAATCTTGGCTTCTCCTCAATAAACCCAAAAAAACCCGCGAAGGAATCTGGAAAGGCTGACCTTGGAAATTCACCCTCTAGGGATGGCTACGCTCTCCTGCTGGGTACGCTGGCCTCTCTGATGAAAACACTGAAAGAAGGGCCTCTAATTCTCTGAAAAACTCAGCTATGGAAGGGTTGATCCCCTCACAATCTCTTGGCTGAAATCTCATGAAGTTCTCTGCTCTGGATGTTGCGCCTCTCTATGACTGCGTAATCTCCCTAGAAGACTGCACTGCCCCTGGAAGTGACTGCGTAATCCTAAGGCTGAAATGGTATTGCTACTCTCCAAAACTGATGGTATGGCTCCTCTCCTAAGCGGGCACTCGAAGTCCCCTGAGGACAAGGTTGGGATCTCCGCTCGGAGACACCCTTGTGCTAAACAGCACTACAGACCCAGCTAAACAGCTTGAGCGTGCTCTAGTCTTGACAGACAGAAAATCATAAGATGCAAGAATGAATGAGAAAGGTTGCCTTCCTCTCCTTTTATGTGTGTGAACCCCTAAACTCCCTTGGGCCCACCAATGATGCATTATCGCTTTGTGCCACGTTGTCCCTTGCTACGCTGCGTTGCCTCTCCCACGTTGCCACTACACTGCCTGGCCCCATGCTGCCATTGCGTCGTCCTAAGTGCCTCCTCTCCTATGTTGTCACTTGGCCTCATGGGCCCCACTTCATCTTTTAATTAATCTGCCCAATGACTTTAGGAAAGTGCTTTTATTCTAATGTTTTATTCATGGGTCCCCTCACCCCTTTATTTCCGCCCAACATTAGGATTTGCCGAAATTAATCAAAATTAATATCCCAATTTAGTTGACTGCTAATTTGGGGATATTACACAATGTGTCTCTCGCCATCCAGTACAACAATTCATTATTGCAATTGAGAAAATGTTCTTACAAATCATGGAACCAAGTGGGCACTTCATATTGGCCTGCCCTTCCATAATGGGCTTTAGAATGTACAAGTGTCCCCAAGTTCAAGAGGGAGATTAATCAAGGACCCTATTAGGTGGTTTAAACCTCTAAGGGAATGGCAGGTCCGTGGTATGTCCATTAGATGGCAAGTGTCACATGAAATAATGATGGAATGGAGTGGAACAACAGGGAAGTCTCCAAGCCACATGCCATGGTACAAGGGTAGCTATAGCAAGGGAAGCCCACACATGGGTGTATAGATGTAGGAGGGAGCAATCGTGGTTCATGAGTTACCTCGGCCTTTGTTTTTCCACCCTTCTTTATATTCTTTTTGCCTTTTATTGATTTTTTTTTTATAACTGCTCAAGGCTTCAGGGAGTGAGAGCATGATGTGAATGATATAGCAATGAACACCCCCTCAAGGTTGGGTAATTCATCTCCTACCAGGGGTCGGGACAATCACGGGTTCCTTAATGATGTAGGGGACTCACATAGCGACCCGAGGAACTAGGGAGATGGCCATGATAAAGGGTAGAGCTCATGTTTGGCTTTTGCCCACGTTCTAAATTTTTGTCCCGACCGTTTTTTGCATTTTATGGTACATTTCTTGCTGTACGTGGCCAAATTTTGCTTTTAACTTTATTTTTAGCTGCATCAACCTTCGGGGCAACGTTTCAAACCTGACCCAAAGTATGGACAAGAGGAGGGGTTGGCTAACTCTTTATGGATCCAATGGACCAATGTGGACCCCGATGGGAATATGTGAAAAGGAGTTATAATGAGTGGAGGGGAGTGATATACATGATGTCGGGAAGCAAGACCACGCAACCAAAATCAAGGTTACCCATGTAATGTCGCTCCTAAATTAGTTGCCAATAAAGGAGATCCCACGAGACTAGGATACAAGGTTAACCACCAAGTGGACGAGGGGACAAGAGTACAGACCAAGCCTATTCTTTCCGCTGAATCCCCCCACTAATCCATGCCCATAAGTGTCCATGATAAGTGAGCAAAAATACCCAATTACAGAATGAAAGCCATACCTTTAAGGTTGGAAGGTCCAGCTTCAAACATATGATCATGACAGATGGACGAGGTCAAGCACCCATTGAGTGCTTCTAGTGTTTGTCCTAGGTCAAGAAGTCAAAAGAGTCATCGTCATATCATGATGACCCCATCGGGCACATTGTAACTTGTAAAAAGAATTATTTTTGTAATTAAAAGTGTTAAAATACCCTTCAAGACCAAGTTGGCTTGCCAGCTAAGAAGTCAGCCTAAATTGGAGTACTTCGTCCACCTTGGAAGTCTATATATAGGAGCGAACTCGACCTCCTATGGATACAATTCACTCTCTCATCATGTAAGCGAAGCAGAAGAAGAAGAAGGCTAGGGCAGGAAGAAGGAGGACGAAGATCAAGTGATAGGGTTATTTCTGTCTCTTCTCTCAAGTGTGATGTCAAGATTTTGGGTAGCATCGAATGTGCTCTAGCTCTGAAACCTTGTGAAGGGGCTAGGACACATGAGATCCCCAAGACCCAGAAATCGTTTGGCAAAATTTCACCCGAAATCTAAGTTATTCAAAATATTAATTATTTTAATGGAGACCCTAAGTCCAATTAGGGAAATTAAATAATTAAAGTAAATTAATTTAGACATGTGGGTGAGAATGTTCTGAGTGACATGTATCAAGTCTTTTCTAATCTTAGCCGTCGATTAGAGATTAGATCACGGTCGTTGAATGTTCAACGAGAAAAGTATTAGAGTGGTAGCACTTGAGCTAAGTCGAAATTCTAGGGCGCGGTTTGCTGAGAATTTTCGAGTGAGCTTGCAATGCAGTGAGGGGAAAATCGGTAGTGGGATTTCAGATCTGAGGCCGAGGATACATTGGCAAAGGGGAAAATCCGTACTAGAGCAGCGCAGAGACCTAGAAAGGGTGACACATGCCCAACCAGAGCAGCACAGAGGCAGCATAGGCTCAGCTAGGGTGACGCAGTCCAAGCGAGAGTTGTGCAGAGGCAGCATAGGCTCAGCTAGGGTGGCGCAGGCCCAGCAAGAGTGTTAGGTCCCTATATGACTAGTATAGTCCCTTATTGTTGTTAGTGTAACCCCCTTATTGTTATTATTGTACCCTTGTAACCCCCATTTTGTTATTATTGTGCCCTTAAATTATTATTGTTAGGTCGGCTAGGATTACATTGTGGCCCACTAGGATTACATTATGGCCCCATGGACTCCTATATATAGAAAGGAGGTTTTGTAAATTGTATCATCCAAGAATGGTTCATTTATGTAATGTATTGGAGGTTTCCCCCTCGAAGTGGCTCATTTCTAAGGCGTTGATATCTCTTTTCTTCTCTTTTTGGAGCTGGTTACACAACATTTGGTATCAGAGCTTTGGATTCTAGGGTTTCGCTGCTCTAAACAGGTCATCGTGGCATTTTCGCGATAACTTTTTTTCTACGATGTTTCAGAAGCTGAAATTTTTAGGGTGCGAAGCTAAAATCCTAAGGAAGATTTTCTAAAAATTTCATAGCTTGGTTCGCAATATTTTCGGAGATATGATCTGTGGAAGTTAGGTCTTTTTTCAGGCTCCTAAACAGGTCATCGTGGCATTTGCGCTATAAATTTTTTCTACGAAGGTTTAGAATATGAAATTCCTATGGTGCGAAGTTGAAATCTTGAAGAAATTTTTCAAAAAATTTCAGAGCTTGGTTCGCAATATTTTTTGAGATATGATCTGTGGAAGGTAGTGTTTTTTCAAGCTCCTGAATTTCATCTCAAAGAGGTGATCGTGGGAAAAGTTCAATAACTCTCTCTCTGGGCATTGGATTGGAGTGTCATTAAAAGTGGTCGCAAGTACACGGACTGTAGTTTCTTTGCTATCAATTTCATAGACGAAGGATGAAACAGTGACACGTGGCAAGTCGTACAAGTTCGCTCTACTGAACCAGTCCATAATTAGGTCATTGTGGGAGATTGGACACAACTTTGTCTTGGAGAATCCAGATCAGGTCAGACCTGTGGCATTCGAAAGATAATTCAGAGGGCTACGTTGGTACCGAAAATCAAATATTGAAGTGCTGCAATCACAAAGATAATCCAATTTCAATATCGAGCTCCTCAAAAGAAAGAAAAAGGTGTGTTTTTTTTTTTTCCGAATTGCATAAGTATTGTTTGAAGAATCAATTTGAATTGATTACAAGGGCATATTGTAGAATATATATCAGTATTGGGTTCTAAAAAATTCCCCGTAAAAATAATTCAACACCCATTAAGCCTTTAGAAGGCTCTACTATGACTCATGAAGATGAATAATTGCAACATGATGTATCAAAATTACAAGAGCAAGTGCAACAAATTTCACTCTCTCAAAGAGCAAAAAAAAATGAAATGGAAGTTTTGAAGAAAGGCGTGGAAACTAAGATGAATGGTTTGGAAGCTAAGATGGATGGCATGGAAGTCGGCATGGAAGCTAAGATGGATGACATGAAGAATGCTCTAAAAGCATACATGGAAGGCTTGATGACAAGCTTAAAACCAGAAATGATTCCTAATGGCGGAAATATAGGAGAAGAACCTCATGATGAGAACAAAATCAATGTTAATGGTGATTTCATAAACTCTAATGTTGGAGGGAAGAACCACCATATTCCAAAAATGGATATGAGGAAGTTTGATGGAAAGGATCCTGTAACATGGATACTACAGATGGAGCAATATTTTGATCTCCATAACGTGCAAAACACACAAAAAGGTACGCATTGCAACTTTACATTTAGAACAAAATACATTTGTATGGTATCGATGGCTTTGTTCCCGTAAAAAAATTGTCACTTGGTCAATTTTTACGGAGGAAATGATAGCACATTATGAGGATACAAAGAGCAACACCTTCTTTAGCCAATTGATAAATCTCCAACAAAAGGGTTTAGTGGGGCAGCACATTGAGGACTTCCAAAAATTGAATATAAGGGTAACTAATATTCCAGAGGAACACAGGATTGATCTCTTCTTAGGTACTCTAAAGGATAACATCCAAAATGAAGTTCGTGTTTTGGAACCTGATTCATTGGAGAAGGCATTCAGGTTGGCAAGAAAAGTTGAATGTAAAATTATGGCGACAAGGAAGCCTACCACTCAACTCTATAAAGAAGGAAGTGTTGCTACGCCTAGATTTCCACAACCTACAAGGTTGACACCACAACAATTGGAAGAAAAAAGAGCAAAAGGGCTTTGCTACAGTTGTGATAGCAAATACACTAAAGGTCATAAGTGTGCTGAGAAGAAATTATTTTACATAGATTGTGAAGAGGAAGAAGAAAATGAACAAGAAGAGGATATACACCAGGAACCAACCCAAGAAGAGGAAGAAATGAGTCTGACCATATTGTGTAATGCATTGGCAGGAATTACCACTCCTCAAACTCTCAAGATAGAAGGACATATCAAGAAGAAAAAGGTAATAGTGTTGATTGATTCATGTAGCACCCATAATTTTATTCATTGTAAGGTAGCCAAGGAATTAAATTGTTTCCTATACCCAACACCAGAATGTCAAGTGATGGTTGCAAATGGAGGAACTATAAATTGCTCTAGAAAATGCCATAATATCAAGCTAACTATGGGGGAATATGTATTGACTAGTCCAATGCTTTCCATTCCTATGGGAGGTGTTGATGTTGTACTTGGAGTACAATGGTTACAATCTTTGGGGACGGTAGCTTTTAATTTTCAAGAACTTTTCTTGAAATTTTTTTCAAAAGGAAAGGAAGTTGAATTACAGGGTATTGAAGGGAAGCTGGGAAGGATAATAAGCTCTAATGTCATGACAAAGCTTCTAAAGAAAGAACAACGAGGCGTAATTGCACAATTATGCTCACTAGAAGTTCCGACATCAAAATCATCTATTTCTGCAAATCTCCAACAAGTCTTGGTGTAATATCCCGAAAGGGAAATAGACAGCAATACAAGCATACGACAATATGGAAAATGCCAGAAATAGAACATAAAGCAAATACTCATAAAAATGCCGGGAATGCTAAGCCATTTTATTAATCTGAGAATATAATAAAATACAATAGATGATCAGAATGATAGCACCTATTCTTGCTCAAGGCAAGTGAAGAACTCTCTCAGAAAGATAGGAAATGTCTGCTATAAGAAACTGTGTCTCAGCTGCTGGAAAACTGCCGTAAAACTGCTACTGCTGGAATGGACTGAAAGTAGGGGCTGATACCCTTGCCGGAATGAACTGAAAATCTGCAGACCACCTGAACTCACCACCCCGGACAAAACCCAGAAACCATATCGAAAATGGTCAGCCTCCGAAAATCACCACAGAAACCCTCCTCAAGGAATTACGCTGTCCAGGAAGGCTCAGCGTAGATGCCAAAAGATAAAAGTTGAAACGGTGCCACAAACTCCTCAAGAAACCTCCTGCCGGCAATACTAATCCTCTCCTCTGAATACCAACTGAAACCCCTGCAGAAAATCCCCGCAACGGAACACCTCCAACTAGAACTGCGTCCTCTCTCCCAGGGACTGCGCAGTCACAAATAGAGCCCAGCTCCTCAGCAAACAACCAACCAAACCTCTCGCTAAAGACTGAAGGAAAAACCTTGCCCGAGCAAGCACTCGAAGTCCCCGGGGGCTAAGGGCGAGATCTCCGACCGAAGACACTCAACGCACTAAACAGTGTTGCAGACAGGCTAAACAGCCAACGTGCTCAAGAAGACAAAACGTCTAACTCCAATATCATCAACAACAAGAATGCCAAATGAGATGGCTCTCCCACCTTTTATAACGCTGGCCCTCCTCAAAACCCTAACGTGGTCCCTCTCTCTCCCACGTGCCCCTCATAAGACTGCGTAGAAGCTCCTAGAGGCTACGTGAGCCTCCTCTCATACGTGGTGTGGACCCCCAAGGCTCCCCCTTAAGTTATAACGTTGCATCTACTAGGGAAACACTTTATTATATTTAAGTGAGTTAGCCCCCTTTTCTCACTTTTATTTATTAATAAACTATAGTTGGCAAAACTATACAAAATCGAATATTCCAATTAGCTGTTGCTAATTAGGAATATTACACTTGGATAATCATTCCAAGGTGTTTGAAACTCCCAAAGGACTCCCACCTATTCGTGATCATGATCATGCTATTCATTTGATTCTAGGAAGTGTTCCTCCAAACATCAGGCCTTATAGATATCCTTACTTTCAAAAGAGCGAAATTGAACGTACGATTGCAGAAATGTTAGAGGCGGATATAATTCAACCTAGTCAAAGTTCTTTCTCTGCTCTTGTAGTATTGGTACACAAGAAGGATGGATCATGGCGAATGTGTCCGAATTATAGGGAGCTCAATAAGCTCACCATTAAAGACAAATTTCCCATTCCTGTGATTGATGAATTATTGGATGAATTACATGGAGCAATTTATTTTACAAGTTGGATCTTCGTTCAGGATATCATCAAATTAGAATGAAGACTGAAGATATTCCAAAAACAACATTTCGAACTCATGAGGGTCATTATGAATTTTTGGTCATGCTTTTTGGCCTTACCGATGCACCTTCTACATTTCAAGGGTTGATGAATTCCATTTTCAAACCCTTAGAAAATTTGTGCTAGTATTTTTTGATGATATACTAATCTACAGCAGGTCTTGGAAGGATCATGTTGAACATGTTGACAGGGTGCTCAAACTATTGCGGGAGAAACAATTATATGCAAAAACATCCAAATGTTTCTTTGGAGTACAAGAGGTGGAATATCTGGGTCATATTATATCTCACGAGGGTGTTAAAGTAGACCCTAACAAAATTAAAGCCATTAAGGAATGGAAAGTCCTCACGACCATAAAGCAGTTGCGAGGATTTCTCGAGTTAACAGGGTATTATCACAAGTTTGTTAAGAATTATGGGAGAATAGCAGCACCTCTAACAACATTATTGAAGAAAAATGCATTTTCATGGACTCCTGAAGCAACTAAGGCCTTTGAACATCTTAAAGAGGCAATGTGCCTAGCACCGGTCTTAGCTACGCCAGACTTCACAAAAACCTTTATTGTGGAATGTGATGCCTCAGGAAATGGAATTGGTGCAGTTTTAATGTAGGAAGGAAGACCCATTGCTTTTGAAAGTCGTCCGATCAAAGGAAAGTATTTATAGAAACCTATTTATGAGAAGGAAATGTTAGCAACACTGCATGCACTAAAGAAATGGCGAACTTACCTAATGGGAAGACACTTCAAGGTAAAAACTGATCATGATAGTCTTAAACACTTTTTGGAACAAAGACTATCTTCAGAAGAGCAGCAAAAATGGGTCACAAAGATGTTGGGTTATGACTTTAAAATAATCTACAAAAAAGGAAAGCTTAATGTTGTTGCAAATGCACTCTCAAGAAAGAATGAAGAGGTGGAAGCATTGTTTTGTGCCATTTCTATTATCCAACCAGATTGGATAACTGAAGCAAGAGATGAATGGAAGAAGGACAAAGATGTATGGACACTCATTCAAAAGTTGCAGCAAGATCCTAGTACATCCGATACATTTAGTTGGAAAAATGATTCCTTATGGTACAAAGATCGCTTATATCTTTGTAAGAATTCCCAACTAAAACAAAAGATTCTTCTGGAATTGCACACTTCTCCTTAAGGAGGACACTCAGGATTTTTAAAAACTTACCACAGGGTGAAGAAAGAATTTTTTTGGGATGGCCTTAAATCTGATATTCAAAAGTTTGTGGCGGAATGTTTGGTTTGCCAGCAGAATAAAGTGGAAACAATTAAGACCCCAGGAGTTCTACAACCTTTATCCATTCCAAGTCAACGTTGGGAGGAGATTTCAATGGATTTTATCACAGGTTTACCTAAGTCTGAAGGAAAGAGTGTCATCATGGTGGTAGTTGATAGACTGACCAAGTATGCACACTTTTGTGCATTATCTCATCCATTTAAAGCAAGTACAGTTGCTACTACATTTATGGACAGAATTCAAAAGCTACATGGAAGCCCAAGGGTTATTGTGAGCGACAGAGATCCCATTTTTACTGGAAATTTTTGGACGGAGTTATTTTCTTGTTTGGGTACTCAATTAACTCATTGCTCATCTTATCATCCTCACTCTGATGGTCAAACTGAGATAGTAAATAAATGTTTGGAAGGATATCTTCGTTGTTTTGTATCTGATAAACAAACACAATGGGTCAAGTGGTTACCTCTCGCTGAATGGTGGTATAACACTTCCTTCCATACTGCAGCAAAAATGACCCCATTTATGGCACTTTATGGATATCATCCACCATCGATCACATCATCTTTGAGGGAAAATTCGAAGGTTCAAGCAGTGGAAGATCACATCGAGCATCAACAAGAAGTTCTCCAACTCTTAAAGGATAACCTGAATTTGGCACAAAATCGAATGAAACAACAGGCAGATCAACATCGCAGCGAGAGAAGTTTTGATGTAAGAGATTGGGTATTTTTACGGCTACAACCATACAAACAAATGTCCCTCAAGCAAGCTAAGAAGGATAATAAATTATCGCCAAAGTACTATGGTCCTTACAAGGTGTTGCAAAATATTGGTGCTATGGCATACAAATTGGAGCTTCCTGCTTCTTCGCGAGTGCATCCAGTTTTCCATGTTTCATGCTTAAAGAAGGTTATAGGTGAAAATCTTCTAGTTCAAACAATATTGCGAGAACTTGATGAGGAAGGAAAAATCATATTGGAACCTGAAGCGGTCATGGAAACAAGAACTCGACAGCTACGGAATCGATCAATTTCAGAGTATCTCATCAAGTGGAAGAACTTACCCACTGAAGATTCTACATGGGAGGATGAGAATTTTATACGGAGGCACCCAGAGCTACTCAAGCGTTGAGGACAACACTTTTTTGAAGGAGAGGGGCATGTTAGGTCCCTATATTACTAGTATAGTCCCTTCTTGTTGTTAGTGTAACCCCCTTATTGTTATTATTGTACCCTTGTAACCCCCATTTTGTTATTATTATGCCCTTAAATTATTATTGTTAGGTCGGCTAGGATTACATTTTGGCCCACTAGGATTACATTATGGCCCCATGGACTCCTATATATAGAAAGGAGGTTTTGTAAATTGTATCATCCAAGAATTGTTCATTCATGTAATGTATTGGAGGTTGCCCCCTCAAAGTGGCTTATTTCTAAGGCGTTGATATCTCTTTTCTTCTCTTTTTGGAGCTGGTTTCACAACAAAGAGTTGTGCAGAGGCTCACGCAGGGCAAGAGGGCTGACACAGAGATAGGAAAGGCAGCGCTAGAGTTCCAATGGGCCAGAAAGGGCTCGTTTTCAGCAGATCTAGAAGGTGTGAAGCAGCCACACTAAAGAGTAATGCAGAGACTGCACAGGCACCTGTGGGGTTCTTCATCCTCAGTTGAATCAGCCATATTTTCTGTCTCTGAGAGATAGAGGTACATCTGCAGTGATTTTCTCTCTTTGGGCAAAACATGTCTAGTGCCCTTGAATGTATTCAAAATTTTGCATAATAATAAAACCCTCTAAGAGTTGTTGCACTGGTTTTCCCGCATTGGGTTTTTCTGGGGACATTTGTCCGAAAAATATTGTGTCCTTTGTCATGTGGCCCTTATTCTTCAGTACGTGATCTGTATGTATGTGTAGGCTGCAGTGGTGTTTACTTTCATGTTTTACTAAATATTTCATAAATATAGCTTGTTAATGAAATCAAACAAGTAGAAGAATTAAATCAGAATATTGCAGTAGGGTTTCTGTAATTTGGATTTAGAAATTTTCACAAGTGAAGGAAGGAGACTAGGGTTTTGTTGTTGCAGGATCGAACTTGGAGAAAGTGCAGAAAAAAGGTCGAAGGAAGGCTCATTAGGTCATCCTCAAGCCCTAGAATGACGAGAAACTCAAGTGAAGTTCTCAAGAAGCCTTGGAAGCCCTAAATTCACTCACATGTGTGGAGGCAGCAGTCGCTAAAAGGGCCAAAAATTTCAGACCTACAGTACAGGCCGAAATTATGTAGCTGGGGGTCGAAGTTGTGTTGTTGGAAGAGATTTGACTGGGTTTGACTTGGACAAAGGAAGCACATCACCAAGAAGATCAAACTTTGTCTTGGAAGGGTATTGGTCTTGGTCTAGAGGTCTTGGAACTCGTCAATTGAACAATTTATAAGAAAAGAAGATTTATGGTTTTCAAACTTTTGTGGTTATCATTGATTGTTGCAGAATCTGGATTATCCACAGTATCATAAAACATTGGTTGACGTTTCGAATCCCAACGGGGATCCATCATCAGGACAAGAATGAAGAATTTCGGATTCTGCAACAATCAAGAGGAGATTTGTGGATTTTCCTTTCAAGTGGAGAGGTTTTGGCCCTGGCTTGCAGCCTATAACATGTCTTCTTGTGTATTGTTGATCATCTCATTTTGGTAGTTATTTGATGATAAGAATAACATAATAATTGAAGAAGAAGCTAATAAGTAAGAAAAATTAAAAAGACATCACAAGGAGTTATCAAGTTAAAGAGAAATCATCCTAACTATTGCCCTATAGATTTCTCAACATGATATCACAACTTTGGCTCGCTAAGGGCATGATGAAGATCACTACTCCCTTGAAGAAGTTTCTAAAGAAGTGTTCTATGGTAGCAAGCCATCTCAAGAAGGACATCAAGACATTATGGAATCTCCTATTATCTATCAAGAATGATATAACCAAGACATCTACAAAGGAAAAAGGACTACTCTCAACACTTACTGGCACATTTGAAGATGAGAATATTTGTGTAGTTGACAGTGCAGCATCAAGACATATGACTGGTGAACACAAGCAACTAAAAACCTTATCAAGAGGAAAGTCTTCTTACTCTGTTGAGCTTGGTGATAAGAAGAGATCCTGTAAGAGGAATCGCATCAACATCGTTGGGGCTGGAGAATAGAGTAAATATTCATCTCAGCAACATCCTATTTGTTCCAAGTTTGCAAAGGAATCTACTTTTTATTTCATGTTTAGAAGACAAGGGAGATAGCGTCACTTTTATAGTTGGAAAGGTTGTAGTATAGGATGTCAGTTTTTGTAGCATCAGATGTGTTCTAGCCACGAAATTTGGTGGAGAGGCTAGAAGACATGAGATCTCCAAAAACCAGAATTCGTTTCTGGAAATTCCACTTAGAGATGATTTAATTAGATTATTACTCGACTTTTTAATATTTTCCAAGTCTAAACTTACGAAATATGGCTAATTAATCATAATTAATTAAGTCAAGGTGCGAATCATCTAGAAATTTACATGGATCGACTCCAAGATGATCCTAGTCATTGATTAAGTTTTAATCTTGGTCGTTGGAACTCCAACAATGGATTATAAGAGGAAGTCGATGGCCACTTGGATAATACACCAGTGCAAACACAGTGATCTAGACAGTTTGATTTCCTAGTGCACGTGATTCAACAGGAAAAATCGAGATAGAGGTCGAGTCGCAGGTGGCAGAGGGGCAAAGTAACATATTTCCAGAGGAATCTCCAATTCCGAAAGAGTCATAAGAGAAGGCCGAAAATATTCTTCAGGACGTAGCGCAGGGACTGTGCAAAACCATAGGTAGTTCGATTCAGCCAGCAGGAGGGTCGATTCAGCTTCCAGAGGTCGGGGAATTTTCTAGAAGGTCGGAAAAATCACTTCCAGTGGCAACAACAAGCTAAACGTCACATCAGACACAGTTTCTGGGCAGTACGAGTGGGCCCTGCGCAGAAGCAGCGTAGAAGGCCAATGCAGACGATTCCAAAGCCAGTTCTGAGGCTCAGTTTGTTGTGGGATTGTTTGACGGGGGTAAATTCCCTCAGATTTTTTTGCCAGTTTTTCTCTTTGATAGAAACGCCAGTTTGGCGTCATTTTATTGTACTCAGTATTTATGTTGCTCAATAAAAAATACAAGCCTCTACTGTTGCACCAGTTTTCCCATATTTGGTTTTTCTGGGCACAATCGTCCAAAACTAACGGTGTCAAAATTCTTCTATGTGTGCCAGAATTTCTCAAGTTTCCAGTATTTAATTTTCTGCAGTATTTTAATGGTGAAAATTGCAATTGTGATTTTTTTCATTGTTTGTCGCAGCAAATAAACTGCATAATTAAATTTACAGCTAGCAAAAAAATTCCAGTTCTTGCAATAGATGAAATTTTTGTGAAAATTTATGAATATACTAAAACAGAAACCCTACTATTAAATTCTTGATTTACTTCTCCTACTTACACAAGTTATTAATTTGAAATCTTCAACATTAACATCGAAATAAATACATTAACAGCCTACACATGCAAATCTAAACTGAATAACATGCTTAATGACAAAGTGACACGGAAGGAATTTCTGGACAACTGTCCCCGGAAAAACTCAATGCGGGAAACTGGTGCTGCTAGCTTCTGGAGCATTTTTATTATTAAGCAGATTCTAAGTACAGCAGATTTGGGCACCAAACTGGTTAACTCGACAGAGAAATAAATTTGCAACAATACCTCTATTCTGGAAACAGAAAAACTGACTGATACACATCCTCAAACAAAATTTACAGAACTCATCCTTTTTAGGCCTCTAGAAACCCCAACGCTGCTATGAAGCCCTCTGCGTCGGCCCTACCGGCCTGCGTTAGCCTCTGCGTTGCTCAGGAAGGGCCTGCATCACCCAAGACTGGGTTACGCTGCCCCTGCGTTGCCCTGGCTGGGCCTGTATCAGCCCTCCTGGCCTCCTGCTACCTCTGCGCTGCCCCTGCTGGGCTCTAGGTTGCTCCGCGTAGTTGCTGCGTAGCTGCTGCTTCCTCTACGCTGCTCTGGTTCGTTGCTTCCCTACCCTCATTGTACTCTCAACCTGGGACTACACCATCCCCCTCGCCAATACTACCCCTCGCGGTAGCTGAAACACTTCTGAAATTCATAGCATACCACGCCCTAGAATTTCAAGTTAGCTTCAGTACTCTGCCAGTGTGTGTATTCTCCAACTGACCCCAAGCCCTCTTCTTAAACTTTTCTCGTTGAAACTTCAACGGTCGTGATCTAATCTTGAATTGACAGCTAAGATTAGAAGATGATTGATCCACGTCACTTAAGTCATTCTCATCACATGTTTAATTTAATTACCTTTAATCTTTTAATTAAAAATATTAATTAATTAAATATCTCTTAAATAGGATGGAATTTCCCAAAATGCTTTCTGGGTCTTGGAGATCTTATGTACTCTAGTCCCTCCACAAATTTTGGGAGCTAGAGCACATTCGATGCTGCCCCAACACCCCAAAATCTCAACACTCCCTCTTAGCGAGTAATGTGCTCTAGCAAAACACTTTACCCTGAACCCTGCACTGATCTCTGGTATGGGTCTCTGCGTTGATGCTTGGCCTGTTGCCCTTCATCACTGCGTTGTTGCTGCTCTTTTGTACTGCTGCCCATGACGCTGCCACTGCCACTGCTACATCTATACTGCAGCTCCCTCTCAAATTGCTGCATCGTGCTAACCATAGCACTGCCACTGCTAACTGCTGCACTGCAACTCAGTTGCCGAGAGTAAGCAATTGAAGGACTCTTGCCCAATATTTGACAGACAAGTCAATTGGGCTGCATCTCATCACTGAAGCTCCATAGGCTGCTTCTTTGCGCTGTCCTCTGAAGGCTACTGCGTTGCTGTAGCTCTGCACTGCGTAAGTAGACCTGCTCGGAGCTACATCTGCGTTGTTGTCCTCCTAAAGCCTCTGCGCTACTACAGCACTGCACTACGTACTCTCCGTTGCTGCTGTATGTGCATTGCGCTGCTCCCTCATCAATAAGTCAGCTACGCCTCTGCTCCATCTGTGATACTCTGCACCCACTGCTCCACTTGTCCCGCTACTATCTTAAAGCTCCCGTAGCACGGATGTGAACCAAGAGTTGGGCAACTCAAGGATCCCACCACCACTGTGTAGCTTCTCTACAAATCAAGATCGCCCCACTTCCGTGGTTCATGAGCACTCATGGCTACGTCATCATTGGAGCCATCATCTGCTAGAGCAGCCTTGGAACTAGAAGCTTCTTTATCCTTCTTCTTCTTAGGAAAATTACTAGCAAAATGTCCAAGTTCGCCTCACTGGAAACATTTGATCTTTGACAGATCATGCTTCTTTTTCCCTTGCTCTTCTTCCTTCTTCACCTTGCTCGAACTAGTGTTGTATTGTCTTTTGGTCATTTGGCAGATCTCCTCTTGTCGAAGGATAGCCCACATGTTGTCCCAGTTGGGAAGGTCTACTCTGCACAAGAGACTCTGGAAAAAGTTTCGCAGTCCTCTATGACTGCATTGAGAGCAGTCCTCACCATGACATCGTCATCCACTTTCACCCCCATGCCAATCAGTTGATCCCTGATCTACTGCAGTCTGGATAGAAAAGGATCGATCTCCTCTCCCTTCGACATCATGAATAACCTCAGTTGGTTCTCCAGAAGCATCTTTCTTTGGACGGACCTTCCTTCATACAATGTGGTTAGGGCTACCCACGTCTCATGAGTCGTCGCCTTCTCAGCTATGTGTGGTACCACGTGATCTTTGACCCCATCCATAATGAAGCGCTTAGCATGTGCTGCTTCTTCATTGTGCTTCTCCAGGAGAGCCGCATCAATTAGTGTAGCCAAGACTTTTTCTGCATGCTCTCATATACCGTAGGCCTCTAGGACTACTAGGATTCCAGCCTTCCAGATCGCAAAGTTGGATAGGCCGTCCAACCTATCCTGATCACGCAGTCCGTGTGGCGCAGTCTACTCAGATATTTGTCGGAATGGATCCTCCTCTCTATACTAGAGACTCAAATCTAGGGTCCTTGGTGAGAAAGGCACCCTCTGCTCCCTCTAACAACTAACTCCCTCCCTTAGAAGTCTGCGAAACACAATGAATCAGCTCTCTTCGATCCTCTCATCGATCTCCAGATTTCTTTGCTAGCAAACCTACTGAGAAGGTGTTCTCCTCCCGCTCTTTGTCAACTTAGCTTAGGCTAAATTCTGCACCGGCAGAATCTTCACACCACCAACAACTACTAAAGGTTTGCAGCTCAGCTTCCAGTTCATGGCACTCTGCACCGCAATCAACTTATGGACTGCGTCACCCTGGCTAACCTCTGCATGAGCAGACTGGCTCAACGCAGCACAGACTGCTCATGCGTCCCTCTAGAAGGCACTACACTGCCTCTGCGTCACCCAGTTAGGACTACGTCAGCCTCTGCGCGGCTCTACTGCCTCTGCATTCCTCTGCTGCTGCGCTGCCCGCGTTGATTTATCTGTTGCTGCTACTGCTTTCTGCAACACAGAATCTTCAGCGTTCTTGCTGGAAATTCAGCTAAATCTGCAATCGCTCTGATACCATGTGAAAATTTATGAATATACTAAGACAAAAACCCTATTGTTAAATTCTTGATTTACTTCTCCTACTTACGCGAGTTATTAATATGAAATCTTCAGCATTAATATCGAAGTAAATACATTAACAACCTACACATGCGGATTTTTTGGACAACTATCCCCGGAAAAACCCAATGCGGAAAAACCAGTGTTGCTAGCTTCTGGAGGGGTTTTATTATTAAGAAGATTCTAAGTACAATAGATCTGGGCACCAAACTGGTTAACCAAACAGAGAAATAAATTTGCAGTAATACCTCTATTCTAGAGACAGAAAAATTGATTGATTTACACCCTCAAACGGGATTTATAGAACTCGGCATTTTCCAGCCTCTAGAAACCCCAGCGCTGCTCTGAAGCCCTTTGTGTTAGCCCTGCTGGCCTGTGTCAGCCTTTGCGCTGCTCAGGAAGGGCCTGCGTCACCCCAAACTGGGTTATGTTGCCCCTGCACTGCCTTGGATGGGCCTGTGTCACCCCAAACTAGGTTATGTTGCCCCTGCACTGCCTTGGCTGGGCCTGCATCAGCCCTCCTGGCCTCCTACTGCCTCTGTGTTGCTCCTGCTGGGCACAAGGCTACTCTGCGTAGCTACTGCATAGCTGCTGCTTCCTCTGCGCTACTCTGGTTTGCTGCCTCTCTGCCCTTGTTGTACTCTTGGCCTGGAACTACACCATCCCCCTCGCCAATACTGCCCCTCGCTGCAGCTGAAACACTTCTGAAATTTTTAGCAAATCACGCCGTAGAATTTCAACTTAGCTTCAGTGCTCAGCCATTGTGTGTGTTCGCTAATTGACCCCAAGCCCTCTTCTTATACTTTTCTCGTTGAAACTTCAACAGTCATGATCAAATCTTGAATCGACGACTAAGATTAGAAGATGCTTGATTCACATCACTTAAGTCATTCTCATCACATGTTTAATTTAATTACCTTTAATCTTTTAAATTTCCTAAGTTAGACTTAGGATCTTAATTAAAAAGATTAATTAATTAAATATCTCTTAAACAGGATGGAATTTCCCAAAATGCTTTATGGGCCTTGGAGATCTTATGTACCCTAGTCCCTCCACAAAGTTTGGGAGTTAGAGCACATCCGATGCTACCCCAACACCCCAAAATCTCAACAATTTTCACATGGTATCAGAGCGCAAGTGATCAGCCAGGAAGCTCAAAAGCGAAGGAGAGAATTTCGTTGTTCAGAGGGAGCAGCAAGCCGAAATTCCTATAGGTTGCGCAGTTCATGGACAGGCAGGCCAAATTGTTAGGGCAGCAGTTCGATTTCCAGTTGCAAGGAGGCAGAAAAGTCGAGTTGTTTGAGTTAGCGATCCCAACAGTCAGAAGGGGCAACAATAGCTCAGATTTTTGCTGAGTAGATTTATGGTTGGACGTAGAGGGTTTTGCAATAGCAAAATTAGCGTCGGGTGGAAGATAATAGCACACACGGCAGAGGGAAAATTTCTCTCAGGTAACTTTGAGTCACAGAAGTTCGATTTTTCCAAGTAGATTGGCAATAGTAGCTAGCAAATCCATGCATTTTAGAAGGGAGTGTGAGTAGTTAAGCAATGGCCAAGTAAAAGGAAAGAGAGGGTTTTCGACAGTTTTTGAGATGGCCATAGTTGGGCTTAGAGGTCAGGATAGGTTGGATGGAGCTTCAAACTATGTCATTTGGAAGGCTAGGATATTTTTCCTTCTAGATGAATACGGCTTGAAAGCCTACATAGACAATGTGGTGACAGTTCCTCAGGATGCAAATCAGTAGAAAAAATACAGAAAGGAGATGGCGAGGGCAAAGCAGATAATCTTGGATGGAGTCCGAGATCATATAGTCTCACATGTGGCAAACAAGAGGATAGCCAAGGAAATATGGGATGCTCTCTCCATGCTATATCAGGGTACTTCCGAGCAGTGGAAGATGTTCCTAGAAGAGAAGCTGAGATGCATAAGGATGTAGAAGGGGGAAGGCATAGATCCCTTCCTCACCAGGACTCGAGAGGTCCGAGACCAGCTTGTAGTTGTTGAGGTAGCACCTCAACCATCAGAGCTAGTGTGATTGGCAGTCAACAGTGTCTTGGAGGATTGGCAAGTATTTGTCCAAAGCATATTGTTATGAATATTTTATTATTTATTAATTAGATTTAGTTATCTTAGTTTATTAACTGAAAGGGCATGATCAAAGATCATGCCTCTTCGCCAAGGGACACCTTGAGGCTATATTTAAAGCCTAGGCGATCCCTCATTGTAATCATCTCTTATCTTCATCATTAATAATATACATTTATCAAGTTTACCAGAGTTTTTACACTCCATTGGTATCGGAGCCATCGCTCTTCGGGATCTGTGTGATCACCCAGAATTAAGGAATCAAAGGAATTCCAAAAATTGCAGATTTTTACCCAACCCCTTCTGCTCTCTCACTCCCCCTCACATTCAACGCTTACCCTCTCACACTCATAATTCCCTCACAGCCATACGGCCTCCCCCTCACATTCAATGCAGTCAAGAAAATTACGTCTTTGAAAAAATCGATTTGAACAGTGACCCATTAAATTCAAGTAACAGGTATTTCAATCGATATTAAAGAGCCACTTGCAGACAACGACATATCTCTGCGTCTTTCTGCCACCACCGCTACCTTTAGCCTCGATTTCTCATTCCAATCGTGAGCCCTATTGGCACTAGCAACCAAGCACCCCACCCCCAAATTTCTTTGCAGATATCGCTACCATTTCCCTGCCTCTTGTTCGTTGCGGCTCCCTCACTCCATCCATCCTCTTCACAAATTTTCTTTTTAACCAGACGGTCGAATCATTTCCGCCTTACAAGATTTGCAGGTCACTGCTCCATAGACCACCATAGCCAAATTCTGACACCGCCGCCCATCCCAAATAAAATACGAGTTAAAAAAATAACGTTTAAAAATAAATACGAGTTACTGTACGGGTACACTCCATGGGTACACAACATATAAGTGACATCGTATTTTAAATCGAACGGCACATTTTAAAAAAATTAAAACCCCAATTTCCACTTACCTGTGCGACGCTGCCAACCACCAGACGCCATTAAATATTCCGCTGTATCCATCACTGTTTTTTTTTTAAATCCGCTGAATATCGATGCTTAGAAGTTTATAACGGAACGAGCACATTTTTTAAACGGAACGGGCACGATTTCCCGGCACAGTGGAACGATACGTCGTTTACATGATACCACGTTTTAAAAACGGGTTACGGTAGAGTGATATTATAATACGGGTGATATACGTCTCGTTTTTTTTATACGGTACAACGCTTAAAATATGGTGATATCGTTTTAAAGCGGACGGGTATTTTGTGTGACGGGTTCATCAATAGTCATATATATAATAAATATATATATATATGATTATAATTTAATTTTTATATAAACTTTAATTCAAAATTAAATTTATATAAAAATTAGTTATAAAAAAAAATAATAAAATATAATTATTATTGTCATATAATAATTATATAATTTATTTATATATTATATAATTTTCAAATAAATAATTATATAAATATAATAATTATATAATTTATTTAAAAACAATAATTATTATTATTAATTTAATTAATTAATTAATTAATTAATTTTAAAAAAAGGGGAAAAGAAAAACTGGCAGAAAATATCTCCCACCTCATACGTGTTCAGTATGTCCTTATCAATGATGACGATTGATCAGATAAAAAGGCAAATATGGCTAAAACAAATGGAGACTAAGGACAATGAGAACAAAATGTTGCAGAAATTTAATGCCCTCATGAACAATATGACAGAACTCTTCAGTAAGCTAAATGATAAAATAGATAAGTTAAGTCAGACACAATCCCCAATATCTCCTAACAGGGAAACAAAATCATCAAATCAATTCCGCAGATTCAGGGAACTCCGAAGAGCATCAGGAAAAAACTGATTTTCCACATCACCGTGAAGATACAGATGTTTGTAAACAACAAAATGTTCCATCCCCAGAATTGAATGGAACATGTGAAGCGACAAACACATCCAAAGCCACTGATATAACGACAGAAGCTGTTGAGGCCTTCGATGATGAAACACATATGGTTGTTAAGAAGGAAGCGTTTGATGATGAGAAGAAGTTGCATCAAACAATAATTGTTGGTAACTTACCTCTAAATCTAAAAAGGAATCACAAAAAATCACCAGAAGAACAAGGAATAGTTGGGAAACATGAAAAAGTATTCCAAGATCTACCCATAAAAGTGTCTTCCAATAGGAAAATCAAACATCCTATAGAAGTCAAGACAGTATCCAACTCTGTCGATATCAGATCTTTTCACTATCCACATCACCAACAGATGGAGCTCAAGAAGATGCTTCACGATCTTTTTAAAATATGGGAAGCAAGAGCTCATCGCTTGAGAAAACCAGACATTCGTCAACATTGTCCATCATTACGTATGCTTTGAGGACAAAGCATCTTAAGAGAGGGGCAATGTTATGAATATTTTATTATTTATTAATTAGATTTAGTTATCTTAGGTTATTAACTGAAAGGGCATGATCACAGATCATGCCTCTTCGCCAAGGGACACCTTGAAGCTATATTTAAAGCCTAGGCGATCCCTCATTGTAATCATCTCTTATCTTCATCATTAATAATATATATTTATCAAGTTTCCCAGAGTTGTAGAAGGGGGAAGGCATAGATCCCTTCCTCACCAGGACTCGAGAGGTCCGAGACCAGCTTGTAGTTGTTGAGGTAGCACCTTAACCATCAAAGCTAGTGTGATTGGCAGTCAACAGTGTCTCGGAGGATTGGCAAGTATTTGTCCAAAGCATATTGGGTAGAGACACTTTGCCAAGATGGGACAGAATGTGGGTCGATTTGTAGCAGTAGGAGTTGAGGCGAGCTCTGGTAAAAATCTCCATCAACGGCAGCAGCAGTAGCAGCAGATCGAAGGTGGTGAAGGAGGAGGAAAATGTGGCCCTTGCATCAAAGGGTCCCAATCAGAGGCAGGGGGAATAGAGAAAGAAGAGGAAGGATCTATCAAAAGTCAAGTGCTTCGGGTGTGGTGAGCTCGATTAGTACAATACTTAGTGTCCTCTCAGAAAGAAGGACAAGCAGGAGAAGCAGGACCAGTAGGCAGGAGGCAGCTGAGATTGACAACTTGTCCTCCACGTTGGAGGAAGACTTCACAATGTTCGTCGATATACCTCCAGGAGTGAGGTGGGGTGACTTGGAGTTGTAGCCCCAAAAAGCTACAAAGATGGGCAGGTTCCATTGAGGATTCCACCTCATGGATCATTACCTGGCTACAGGGGCTCACAGTACTCAGTAGCAGGATGGATCAGTGTCAAGAGATGCAGTCAAAACCAGAGTGACAGTTGCAGAGTAGTAGCAGTCAGATATCGAAGAACGCAGTGCAGAGTTGGAAGTAGTGCAAAGTGGCATAGAGTAGACTCAACAGCAATGCAGATTCTTCAAAGACAGTGCAGAGGCTACTAGTAGTCAGAGATTCGGCTGATAGATGCAACATACTAAAAGTAGATGTGTAAAGCCCCTAAACCATCATTTTTATTCTAAACTTTTCCTATACATAGATTTAAGCATAAATTCAAATAAATGGAGACCAACAGTAAATTTAAACTTACATAAGTAACTATTTTATGCATAGAAAAATACCTGGAACGAAACTGATGATTTATTGGGCTATGGTTCTCCTCGTGGATGCAACGGAGAGGTTACCGAAACAATCTTTTCCTTCCAGCCAATCTAGGAAACAATCCTAGACCCAGAAGATACCTCTTCTGCTCCTGTGCCCAAAATTTCGAGAACAGTGAGTCTTCCCTTCAGAACAATTCATACCCCTCACTATTTCCTTAGACAATAGTGCAGAATTAGCAAAGAAAAAGCCTCCCCCTCTCCTTCATATTCCACTCTTTTTATAACCTTCCTCCACCTCCTCTCATTTATGTAGATATTATAGTCATTTATGTAGATATTGACTTTAATTAATTATTTTAAGATTAATTTTATTATTTTTGTTTTTAACTTAATTAAATTAACTTTATAATTTTAATCAAATTATATTATTATTTTATTTGTCCACTCACATATAATTTGTACTAAATTATATTTTGTTTTTCTTGATTAATGCTCTACCACGTATACGCATATAAGAGCGGTATACGTGTTAAGTATCTAGTTGATATTTCATTATATCTCAGCTAGATAAAATGCATTGTGAGATTCAATTCGTTACTCTAACTTACATATTCTCAATACTAGTAGGTATGTATACTAGTGCGATGTATGCGATATATGCATATGTAGCTATCATATGCGTACGTCGTATACACACTAATAATATTTTGCTTATAACTTGGAATGGGTCATGACATACTTCCTCCCTTCGGAAAACTTTGTCCCGAAGTTAAGGTTTTATATAATCATATCAATAATTGCGTTTAGAGATTAGAGTGATTGTATAAGGTTTGTACTTTAAAATTGACTTTCTGTTTGAATACGTATGTATTTGTAATTTAATTGTTACTTTCCATCTCAATCGAGTCTCGAAGCTATTCTAGAATCATTCTATCCTTCATAATCTCTTCTACTCCCATCCTATCCGTCCTCTATAGGAATTTGCCATGGCATCAGTTTTACTGATCCAACCATTCATAGACCTTAAGGGTGTCAGTGTCCATTACATCAACCTGATTTACCAATAGGCATCCGGCAGTCATCATCACATGTCTAGGGGAGTGTGACTTGCACAGCCATCCCATGACTCCAGGTTTTGGATGATAAACGGTGGGCAACACCTCCACCCCTCCTAGTAGGACCAGGGTCAACACCCTATCATGGAATCTCCTGGAGTCTCAACTGTTCTTGGAATTTTGTCATTGTGTGATTGATTCGGTAATGATGTGTTCTGCAAGGTAAACACTTGTACACAATCTGTAATGTAACCACTCGTACACACATTACAACATATGCATCCATATATTCAATACAATTTCTCGCTAGATAACAGCTCCTGTATAGTTCATATATGTTGCCATCTATGATACAATGTATTTAGCCATTTTCAGTCTATATAGTAATATGTTTAGCTTGCATATTCAAAATGTAGTTACTCTTGGATTTCTATTCCTTCAATTATACTGAGATGCAAAATTGAAACGAATTGATAGATAGCCTTATTCATAACATAATTTACGATCTAGATTTCATATTCCCGCAATGTTAATTTAAATGACATATTGCATATTGGTATCCATGCACTAGTAAAGTTAAGAAAATAGTATATATCATGTATCACTAGAGTTAAGTAACATCATATCTTTATGGGTATACTGCTGGTCTCCATTTATTTGAATTTATGCTTAAATCTATGTATAGGAAAAGTTTAGAATAAAAATGATAGTTTAGGGGCTTTACACATGGTATCGGAGCTTAGTTTAAACCTTTCGCGACCATTCAGGCCCATTACATCTCCTTTACATAAGTAACTATTTTATGCATAGAAAAATCCCTGGAACGAAACTGATGATTTACTGGGCTGTGGTTCTCCTCGTGGATGCAGCGGACAGGTTATCGAAACAATCTTTTCCTCCCAGCCAATCTAGGAAACAATCCTAGACCCAGAAGATACATCTTCTGCCCTCGTGCCCAGAATTCCCAGAACAATGAGTCTTCTCTTCAGAATAATTCATACCCCTCACTATTTTCTTAAACAATAGTGCAGAATTAGCAAAAAAAAAGCCTCCCCCTCTCCTTCATATTCACTCTTTTTATAACTTTCCTCCACCTCCTCTCATTTATGTAGATATTATAGTCATTTATGTAGATATTGACTAAATCATTTATGGAGATATTATAGTCATTTATGTAGATATTGACTTTAATTAATTATTTTAAGATTAATTTTATTATTTTTGTTTTTAACTTAATTATATTAACTTTATAATTTTAATCAAATTATATTGTTATTTTATTTGTCCACTCACATATAATTTGTACTAAATTATATTTTGTTTTTCTTGATTAATGCTCTACCACGTATACGCATATAAGAGCGGTATACGTGTCAAGTATCTAGTTGATATTTCATTATATCTCGGCGAGATAAAATGCATTGTGAGATTCAATTCGTTACTCTAACTTACATATTCTCAATACTAGTAGGTATGTATACTAGTGCGGTGTATGCGATATATGCATGTGTAGCTATCATATGTGTACGTCGTATACACGCTAATATTATTTTTCTTATAACTTGGAATGGGTCATTACATACTTCCTCCCGTCAGAAAACTTCGTCCCGAAGTTAGGGTTTTATATAATCATATCAATAACTGCATTTGGAGATTAGGGTGATTGTATAAGGTTTGCACTTTAAGATTGACTTTCTATTTCAATACGTATGTATTTGTAATTTAATTGTTACTTTCCATCTCAACCGAGTCTCCAAGATATTCTAGAATCATCCTATCCTTCCTAATCTCTTCCGCTCCCATCCTATCCGTCCTCTACAGGAATATGCCATGGCATCAGTTTTACTGATCCAACCATTCATAGACCTTAAAAGTGTCAGTGTCGATTACATCAACCTGATTTACTAATAGGCATCCAACAGTCATCATCACACGTCTAAGGGAGCGTGACTCGCACAGCCCTCCCATGACACCAAGTTTTGGAGGATAAACAGTGGGCAAAACCTCCACCCCTCTTAGTAGAACCAGGGTCAACACCCTATCATGGAATCTCCTGGAGTCTCAACTGTTCTTGGAATTCTGTCATCACGTGATTGATTAGGCAACGATGTGTTCTGCAAGGTAAACACTTGTACACAATCTGCAATGTAAACACTCGTACACACATTACAACATATGCATCCATATATTCAATACAATTTCTCGCTAGATAACAGCTCCTGTATAGTTCATACATGTTGCCATCTATGATACAATGTATTTTGCCATTTTCAGTCTATATACTAATTTGTTTAGCTTGCATATTTAAAATGTAGTTACTCTTGGATTTCTATTTCTTCAATCATATTGAGATGTAGAATTGAAACGAATTGATAAATAGCCTTATTCATAACATAATTTACGATCTAGATTTCATATTTCCGCAATGTTAATTTAAATGACATATTGCATATTGGTATCCATGCACTAGTAAAGTTAAGCAAATAGCATATATCTCGTATCACTAGAGTTAAGTAACATCATATCTTTATGGGTATCCATGTACCAACAAAGTAAAATTCATCCTTACGTGATATTTCAAAATAGGGTCTCAAGTATCAAAATAGAGTAGTCATATACATATAAGGTTTTCAGTTTCTCAAAATTTAGCATAAGTCAGGGTATTTTTGGCATATGGTCTCAGCATCTTCCCAAGTCGTCGATCTAGGGCAATATTTGTCCCATTGGACTTTAACTTGGTCTATCAGTCGGTTCCTAAGCTGTCGAACCCTACGTTCTAAAATACGTAATGGTTCGACCGTAATGGGTCCCTCGTCCGATACCTGTAGTTCCTTCCATTAAAGATCATGAGATTTGTCAGCAATATAGTGTCGTAAGGTAGATACATGAAATACATTATGAATTTTGTGCAAGTGAAGTGGCAGTGCAAGACGATAGGCGACCAATCCAACTTTTTCAGGACTTCGAACGGCCCAATAAATCGGGGTGATAATTTTGTCCCCTTCCCAAACTGAATGGTGCTCTTATTTGGCCTAATGCAAATGAAAACCTGATCTCCTACTACATAGTTTCTATTTATCGTGTGAGCATCAACATAACTTCTCTGTCTATCCTGTGCCTCTTTCAATCGTTCCCTAATTAACTTTACCTGTTCCTCCATCTCTTGGATCAATTCTGACCTGACTATTACCCAGTCTTCTAACCTATCCCAACTCAACAACGTTCTGCAGAGTCTCCCATATAATGCTTCAAATGGTGGCATCCCAATTGAACTGTGATAACTATTGTTGTATGCAAATTCCACTAAGAGTAAGTACTTTTCCCAGAGCGATTGTTGGTCCATAACATACATCTTTAGCATATCTTCTAGTACTTGATTTACCCTTTCTATTTGCCCGTAAGTCTCAAGACGATAAGTTGTACTCAAATTTAACTGAGTCCCTAAGGCTGATTACGTACAAGTCCAGAATCTCGACGTCAATCGAGAATCTCTCTCTGATATGATTTTCTTAGGTACTCCATGAAATCTAATAATTTCATTTATGAATACCCAAGCAACATTAGCAACTTCGTAAGTATCTCTTACAGGGATAAAATGGGCGCTTTTTGTTAATTTATCTACCACAACCAAAATGGCATTATGCTTTTATTGTGTAAGGGGCAGCCCAACGATAAAATCCATAGAAATTATTTCCCACTTGGTCATAGGAATGTCGTGAGGTTGTAGGAGACCTGCTGGGTGACAATGATCAGCTTTTACCTGCTGACATTCAAGACACTTAGTGACAAATTGGACAATGTCGTTTTTCATTCCTGTCCAGAAGAAGAATCTCTTAGTGTCAGCATACATTTTCTTTACACCAGGATGTGTACAATACACTGCTCTGTGAGCTTCCTTCAGGATGGTGTTTCGGAGATCTCCACTATCTGGTATATACATCCTTCCATGAAATCGCAAAATTTCGTCTTCTTCCAAATCATATCCTTCGAACTTAGGTTCCTTTGAATGGTTGCTATCAAGCCCCGACCTTACTTTTAAGTACCAACTATCTCTTACGAGATGCTCAAGTACTTGATCTCTTAAGTCCACCTTGATAGGTATGAGGGAAAATATTTGAGGTCTTCTACTTAAAACATCTGCTACTACATTCTCCTTCCTATTATATATGAAATCTTAAAATCATATTCACTTAAAAATTCACTCCATTGTCTTTGTCTAGCATTTAAGTATCTCTGGGTGAATAAATACTGTAAACTTTGGTAGTCACTTTTAAGCACAAAGTTTCTCCCTACCAAGTAATGTCTCCATATCTTTAAAGCTAAAACCACTGCGGCTAACTCTAAATCATGCGTAGCATAAAGTTCTTCATGGAGCTTTAATTTTCTTGAAGCGTATGCTATTACACCTCCTTCCTGCATTAATATTGCACCTAACCCTTGTTTAGATGCATCGGTACACATAGTAAAGTCTTTTTCCATATCAGGTACTCGCAAAATTGGTGCACTAGTCAATAATCTTTTAAGTTCGGAAAATGCTTTATCACATTCCTCAGTCCATTCATACCTAACACCTTTGCGCTGGAGGGTTGTGATTGGCTTTGCAATTTTGAAGAATCCTTCCACGAACCTTCGATAGTAACCTGCTAAACCCATAAAACGATGCACTTCATGTGTGTTCTTAGGTATCGGCCACTCCCTGATTGTGTTTACCTTTTTAGGATCTACAGAGATCCTTTCACCAGATATGATATGACCTAAGTAACGAATTTCCTTTTGAAAGAAAGAACATTTGGATAATTTTCCATATAACTTGTGTTCTCTGAGGCAAGATAATACTATCCGAAGATGTTCTCCATGCTCCTTCTCATTCTTAGAGTAAATGAGAATATCGTCCAGGAAAACTTACACAGATTGATCGAGATATTTGCGGAGAACGTTATTCATAAAGTTCATTGTAATATCCTGGATGGGATATTTTAATTAAAAATGCAGAAAAATAACTAAACTACAAAATACGTCGTAAAATCACTATTTACTCAACAGAAGATTGCCATGTAAAATAAACACATAAACACTGCAATCTATTAACACATCAAATAGGAAGAATCTCAGCATTTTATTATAGATAATAACTGGGGTTACAAATACATCTGACCCAAAGAAAGAGTTGAGACAGAGCACTGGCCACCAAGATGAGCTGCTGCACTGCGTTGCCCTCAAAACTGAACTGTTGCACTCTCCCTCCGGCAACAGTTGTCACTGAACCCACTGAAGATAATGAAGCACAATTTGAAGATCTGAATGATCCTCCTACCAATCCCTAAAGCTCTGTGAAACTTTTGAGGGAAGTCTCCTCAAGAGAGTTGGGTTTTCGTCCAACACTCACAAATCACCCGAGGTTTTCCGTCCTGGGGCTACGGCTGAAGTAGAGAACCGCCTCTCACACCTCTCATACAATAAAATGATATGATCCAAAGATATCTTTCAGTGGCCTCCTCCCTTTCTTTTATATAACTCTTGGAGCCTTCTAGAGCATTATTGTATTATTATTTTATTCATGGAGCAATTTTCCCTCTTATTAAAATATTCCTTTTTAATGCAGAAAAGGGTAAATCAGCTACCATGCCTCCTCCAATCACTGAAACCCGTGTCCAACCATCCCACTATGTAGGTATCCTCGTCCCGGTTCCAATGAGCTATTACACTAAGGTGTTCCATCATGAATTCCTTCCGGAATACCACCTTGAGCGTAATTAGCTGAGTTAAGCCCAGAAATAACTCAAATTTCTGAAAGTTGTCGGAATGCACCAAAACAAAAGCCAAACTGCTCGGACGATGGAATATATCAAGCGAATGCCACCGAACACCATGGAAACTCCTCAAAACTCCTCCAAAAAGCCCCTTGGCCCACTAATGACACCAACCTATACCTGTGACCGATCTGCTTCTAACTCTGGAAGTCCACCCTAGCCCTGTCATAGGTGATACCAAGAAAAGGAATATTACATTCATGAATACCACAAGTGCATTGGTTAACCCAAATGGTACCACAATGAATTCATAATGCTCAAAACGAGTTCGGAATGCAGTCTTAGAAACATCACTTTCTTTAATCCTTAGTTGATGATAACCTGATCGCAGATCGATCTTTGAAAACACTACAGCTCATTTCATTTGGTCAAAATGGTCGTCAATGCAAGGCATTGGATACCTATTCTTAACAGTGGCCCGATTTAAATCTCGATAGTCCACACATAGCCGTAATGAACCATCTTTCCTCTGGACAAAGATTACAGGAGCGCCCCAAGGTGAAACACTAGGTCGAATGTGCCCTATATCCAATAGTTCTTTCAACTGTATTTGTAATTCTTAAAGCTCAGGAGCGGTCATTCTGTAAGGTGTTTTAGATATTGGTTCCGTACCAGGTTTCAATTCTATGGTGAGGTCTAGCTCTCTTTTAGGAGGCAGTCCTGGTAATTCCTTTGGAAAAACATCTGAAAATTCTGACAAAATCGAATACTATTTTAAGGATGGTCCTTTCTCCTTGCTTACTTCTTGAACTGCATATACTTGACAAACTTTCCTTAAGCACCATTTCATTTGCATAGCTGAGATGAAGCGTAAGGATACTTTCCTCTTAATACCTTGGATTTGGATTGTCTCTGCCTCATCATTTGTGCAAAGTATTGTTTTCCCGAAACAGTCTACCCATGCTTGATGAGACTCTAACCAATCCATTCCTATCACTAGGTCGTAGGATCCTAAGGCTGTGACATACACTTTTAGTTTGGTCGAACGGACTCCTAGATCAACTTTGCAATCCTCCACATTTAATTCTATTGGTTGAAGTTCTCCCAAAGCCATTTCTACCTGTCTGAAATTGTTTTGCTTGCAAGCTACCACCCCACATTCATTTAATGTATATGATGAAATAAAACTATCAGTAGCACCAATGTCAAATAAGATTTTGAGTTTTACTCCATTAATTGTACCTAAAGATTCCACTACGGTGGATTGATGTGCTGCTTGGTTGTTGTTGACGACGGCATAGATTCTATGATTGCCTTGGGTATTTGATGATGGTCCTTTTCCTGCTCTCTGTGAGATCTCCGGACAATCACGCTGAAAATGAGGTCCTCCACACCTCCAACAATCAACCTAGGTTGGCCCCTTTGATTCTGACTGTGAATTTCTAGACCAGGAGCGCTGTCCCCTGGTGTCACTTCCTCTCCCATTCCTTCCTCGATTACCAGTGCCTCGAGATTTCCAAGGACTGACATTTGAGGGTTCGGAAACTATAGTATTAATGGTCATGGGAGCTCTTGCTCCTGCTCCTCTTGGGGTAAACCTGTTACCATAAGGAGGTGGTCTCGAGCTATTTCCTTGAAAGAAATTTTGGGGAGTCTTTCCTGTAAATCCTTGCTGTGATGGTTCTGCTACCCTGAAATCCCTTTTAATCCCTAAATGTTCCTCTGCATATCGTGCACATTCAACCGCCTTTGCTACCGCTGATGGCTTCCACATTCTTACCATGGCCCTGATTTGAGGATTTAATCCATATATGAAACGTTCGCCTTGACGTTCATCCGTGTCTAGATAAGGAACATATTTTACAAGTTCCATAAACTTTATCTCGTATTCTTCCATGGTCTTATTACCCTGGATTAGAGTATGGAAAATTATGGCTTGCTGCTCTTGAAAGAAAGGTGGTAAGTATTTTGCACGGAATCGGTCTACAAACAATTCCCAAGGAACGATGTCTGAGGTGAGATGTAGTTGTTTTTCTAGATTCCCCCACCAAATCATAGCATTCCCCCTGAGTTGGAATATAGCGATCTTTGTTTTAGAGGTAGAAGAATATTCTCTTAATGCGAAGCATCTTATCATTCTTTCTAACCATGCTTCGGCATGTTCTCCAGCTCGTCCTCCTGAGAATTCCGAGAGTTTAATCTTTTGCAGTTCTCGGGAAATATCTTCCTTATGTGGCTTATAATCACAATCTTTAGGCTTTTCTGAATGACTTCCTCTAGATGAGGTTGTTCTTCTTTGCTGCGACCTTTTTAATGTTTCCAGAATGGCTTCTTAATGAGCGCATTACAGTAGTTAGATTGGGTGCTGGAGCAACTGGTGCTGATGACAATCTAGGTGGTGGCGATGGTGATGGTGTTGGCAACGATGATGACGGAGGTGTTAGAGATGGCGATGCATCTCGCTAGCGTCGCCGCCATTGGTACATTCTTACCATCGTGAATTTTCCTGGAATACATAATAAATTTATGAGAATCGGGTAAATTTTTAGACTAAATATAATTTTCGTAAAATTGAGCTTGCATACAGGTATAGTTCTTTTGCTATTTTACCTGCAGGCAGGTCTTAGTGGTACCGAGGTCAAGGAGAGTGGCCACATGACCTCCTTATCCTATGCAGGATATTCTATGCGTACTAATTCTAGAGTGAAATGCGAGGGTCTTGATAGGTCATAATATCGATTCACAATATTTGTCTAGAATGTTCAGTCCTAGATGTAGAGTTGGAAGGGGTTTACAGCCTTTATTTTACTTATGACTACAACTAATAACTAGAATTTAGTAAGTTTAAAATTTCATTTCGATGAATTGACATCATACTATTATCGAACTGGGATCTCTACCAAACTATGTATCAAATGTTCAAATGTCATTTTTAACTCAAGGTTTTAAATAAAATTTGGTTTGTGCCTTTTTCCATTATTTTTCATACTCTGTTTTAATCCCTTTCACAACTTTCAATACTATATTTATATAATCACATATATTTGATTATTATTATTATTATTAAGATTTATTTTTTTATTTTATTTTGTAAGACATCATCCATTTAATTTATAGAACTATACTAATATTTCAATATTAATGTTTTTAAAGATTTATAATTACGTATATAATTAATCAATTAATTATTTAAAATATTGAAATAATAATGTTAAAATCTATTGTAAATATTTGTACAAAATATATTATTTTATGTCAACCTCTCTATATATTATTTTTGTAATAATTTGAAGCCAAATTTTTCAATAAATCCAATTATCCTGTTATATATATAAGATGAGAAATTCCTCTAAGCAAAAGTCGGTTTCTAATCTGCGTGAGTATTGAACCAAGTCAGGCTAACGCTGACTAGTTGATTGTTTAAATAAAATCGAACCTAATTTTAACTCTGCATCACTTGCTTAAATGTCGAACTCTAGCTTACGAATCGGCAACTACATGCCACGTGTTATTTACGTTGTTTCCCCCTGCCCCTGCCCTTGAGATTGGGCATGCGATACATCTGTAAACGAGGAGAAGGAGGTCTAGCATTCGATTCTCGCTGAAATGCTTTAACACAGACAAAACCCTTTATGTCCTCTCCCGGTACTGTAAATTTACTTATATTCCCCTTCCTTGACGATGTTGAGGGCAATGACGACTTAAAACAATATTTGTTAAATTACGCAGAGAGCTCATTGACGGATGCAGTAGACCAAGCTGCACGAGGTGTTCTGGACTGTTCCACTGGGATCCCTCACCACAGCGTTCCGCGTCGCTACTTTCTAAGTAGGCGTTATAAGTTAAAATGGGAGGCAAAAGAAAATCAATGGTGATATGGAGTGTTATAAGTTGTGCACTTCTGTCATTACAAAGGCTCGAACTTGACCTGAGTTAGCGCTTTGGGTTGAGGATTCAGATATATTTATATTTATATATTTTTTCAATTGGACAAGCCTAAAGCCAACGCATCAAGCAGGGCACGAGTTCGATCAAAAGCAGCAACTGTCTAACGCAAGCAAAAGCAGTACTCCACAGTACCCCAAACACTCAAACCATTACTCCACAGTCATTGAACAAAGATTTAAGCACTTGGCCATAAGGAATCAAGAAACATATTGTGTAATGTGCGTCTGGTCTAGGTGGACAACATCGCAATACCAGGAACTACCATCGGGAGATGAAAATAGATTTTCGTCTTCCTGGATTAGAAAAGATACCAAGTTCGCTTACAATAGATACAACCACAAAAAAAAAATGAAGGTATCTTGATAATCAAATGATTGATTAAAGCAGATGATTTAATTCATCAATGAACCATCCCTCGCAACCCCGGGCCGTTTGTGCCAACTAAGAATTAATATCTAAATATCATTTCCCTTTATTAGAAGCAATAATTTAAAGGAGTTAATAATAATATTATTAACCAATTTTGCGAGAGGACATTTAACCCACAATAGGCAAACATATAATAGGGGAGAAACAAACATTAGCAAAACTCATTCCAAAACCCGACGTTTAGTGACAGACAAGTCCCTTTTGACAGGTGGGTCAATTCTGATAAAAGTGGTAGTAGGAAGAGACGATAAAAAAAATCCAAATGGTTTCAGTCGTTCGATTCACCACACGTCTTTGAATCCTAACGAAAATATTGAGAAAATGAATGAACATATTGAGAGAACAAGTGCGGGTGGGTATCCATCGCCCTTCCTCACCCGACACAACAACCCTAAATGCTAGACAGACAGAATTGTCACAATTGACTGACATATAACATAAGGACTGAAACAAAATTCTGTTAGGAATATGCTATTTCGCTAAATTAAAAAAAAAAAAAAAAAATTAGTCTATACATATCACCATTACCCTGTAGCAGCAAGAAACCAACAATAACATACCTACAACCGTGGACAAACCAGTGTTGATTGGCTCTGTCATTGCTGTAAGAGCATAAGACCGATACTGACCTTCAAAATGGAAATACCTTAAACTACTAGAGCCCTATTTGCAAAGGATATGTACGTATGTATTAGACTAGAGGAATTGAGTACATATCAGACAACAACAAAAAAATTGGGTTCAAAAGGTTGAAGTCATGTACAAAAGGTCATTTTCATCTTAAATAACTCAGATATCTTTTAAAGATGTCAAAGAGAGTGAAGTGGTTGTAAGATTTGTTAAAAACAATGCACAGCAGCTGTTAAGCATGGATCAGATAACTTTATATCATGTTTCTTCACGTTATGCTCTTGAAGCAAAAAAAAATTGTAGCAACAAGAGAGGATGGAAATATTGTTTAATTATATTATGATAAAACCAGGACATATGGCTATAGCGTATTGTGGAACATCAACAAAGTTTTTTTGGGGCAGTATCCTTAGAAGGGTAGTAAACGTGAGCCTGTAAGGTCCCAAAGGGTTTGAACAATTAGCTCTATGGTTTGAACAATTAGGAGAGGAGATTTAATGGGCTTGAATGGTCTCGAAAGGTTTAAACTAAGCTCCAATACCATGTGTAAAGCCCCTAAACCATCATTTTTATTCTAAACTTTTCCTATACATAGATTTAAGCATATATTCAGATAAATGGAGACCAACAGTAAATTTAAACTTACATAAGTAACTATTTTATACATAGAAAAATACCTGGAAAAAAACTAATGATTTACTGGGCTGTGGTTCTCCTCGTGGATGCAACAGACAGGTTACCAAAACAATCTTTTCCTCCCAGCCAATCTAGGAAACAATCCTAGACCCAGAAGATACATCTTCTGCCCCCATGCCCATAATTCCAAGAACAGCGAGTCTTCCCTTCAGAACAATTTATACCCCTCACTATTTCCTTAGACAATAGTGCAGAATTAGCAAAGAAAAAGCCTCCCCCTCTCCTTCATAGTCCACTCTTTTTATAACTTTCCTCCACCTCCTCTCATTTATGTAAATATTATAGTCATTTATGTAGATATTGACTAAATCATTTATGGAGATATTATAGTCATTTATGTAGATATTGACTTTAATTGATTATTTTAAGATTAATTTTATTATTTTTGTTTTTAGCTTAATTAAATTAACTTTATAATTTTAATCAAATTATATTATTATTTTATTTGTCCACTCACATATAATTTGTACTAAATTATATTTTGTTTTTCTTGATTAATGCTCTACCACGTATATGCATATAAGAGCGGTATACATGTTAAGTATCTAGTTGATATTTCATTATATCTCGGCGAGATAAAATGCATTGTGAGATTCAATTCGTTACTCTAACTTACATATTCTCAATACTAACAGGTATGTATACTAGTGCGGTGTATGCGATATACGCATGTGTAGCTATCATATGCGTACATCGTATACACGCTAATATTATTTTGCTTATAACTTGGAATGGGTCATTACAAGTTGATTCAGTATTTTGGATCTTTCTCAGTAGTAGTTATTGCAGTTACAACAGCAACAGAAGAGAGGGAGTTGCAATGCAAATGCAGTGTTGGCAGCAGTACAGCAGGGTCAGCAGTAGCACAGATGCAGGATCATAGTTGTGCAGTGGTTGATAGGCAGTGGCACGCACCCATAGTGACCCGACATCAGCAGCATGACAAGAGGTGATACAGAGACAGAGTGTTGTGGCAGAATGTGCAACACTAGAGAGAACACAGTTATCGCTAATAGGGAGTGTTAGATTTTGTAGCATCGGATGTGTTCTAGCCACGAAATTTGGTGGAGAGGCTCTAATACATGAGATCTCCAAAACCCATAAATCGTTTCTAGAAATTCCACCTAGAGATGACTTAATTAGATTATTAGTCGATTTTTTAATATTTCCTAACTCTAAACTTAGAGAATATGGCTAATTAATTAGAATTAATTAAGACAGGGTGCGAATGATCTAAAAACTCACACGGATCGACTCCAAGATGATCCTAGCCATTGATTTAGTTTTAATCTTGGTCGTTGGTACTCCAACAGTGGATTATAAGAGGAAGTTGATGGGCACATGGAGAATACACCAGTGCAGACACTCAGTGATCTAGACAATTCAATTTCCGAGTGCACGTGATTCAGCAGGAAAAATTGAGTCAGACATCAAGTTGTAGGTGGCAGAGGGGTAGAGTAGCAGATTTCCAGAGTAATCTCCAAATTCAAAAGAGTCAGAAAAGAAGGCCGAAAATAAGCTACAGGACGCAGCGCAGTGCCATAGGTAGTTCAATTCAGCTAGCAGGATGGTCGATTCAGCTTCCAGAGGTCGAGAAATTTTCCAGAAGGCTAAAAGAATCACTTCCACTAGCAACAACAGGCTAGACATCGCATCAGAGGCAGTTTCTGGGCAGTACGAGTGGGGCCTGCACAAAAGCAGTGCAGAAGGCTAATGCAGAGGGTTCCAGAGCCATTTCTGAGGCTCAGTTTGTTGTGGGATTGTTTGAAGAGGAGGGTGAATTCCCTCAGTGATTTTTTCCAGTATTTCTATCTGATAGAAATGCCAGTTTGGCATCATTTTATTGTTTTCAGAAGTTATGCTGCTGCATAAATAATAAAACCCTCAATTGTTGCACCGGTTTCCCATACTGGGTTTTCCAGTGACAATTGTCCAAAAATAATGGTCTCAAAATTCTTGTGTGCTAGAATTACTCAAGTATACAGTGTTTTATTTTCTGCAGTATTTTTATGGTGAAAATTGCAATTGTGATTTTATTCATTGTATATTGTGGCAAACAAATTGCATTAATTAAATTTATAGTTAGAAGAAAAATTTCCAGTTGCTGCAATAGATGAAATTTTCACATGGTATCAGAGCGTATGTGACCAGCCAAGAAGCTCAGAATCGAAGGAGAGATTTTTGTTGTTCAAAGAGAGTAGCATGCCTAAATTTTTAGAGGTTGCGCAGTTCATTGATAGGCAGGCCGAATTGTTGGGGCAACAGTTTGATTTTCAGTTGCAGGGTGGCAGAAAAGTGGAGTTGTCCGAGTTAGTGATTCCAGCAGTTAGAGGGAGCAGCAGCAGCTCAGATTTTCGTTGAGCATATTTCTGGTCGGACACAGAGAATTTTGCAGCAGCAAAATCAGTGTCGAGTGGAAGAGAATAGCACGCAGGAAGAGTGTTAGGTCCCTATAATACTAGTGTATCCCCTTATTGTTATTGTTAGATAGCGCCTTTATTGTTATTGTTGTACCCATGTAGTCCCCATATTGTTATTATTGTGCCCCACAATAGCCCACTATTGTTATTATTGTGCCCTTACATTATTATTATTAGGTCGACTAGGATTATATTGTGACCACACGGATTCCTATATATATAAAGGAGGTTTTGTCATTTGTATCATCCAAGAATTGTTCATTTATGTAATATAAAGGAGGTTGCCCCTTCGATGTGGCTTATTTCTAAGCCGTTGATCTCTCTTTTCTTCTATTTTGGGAGCTAGTTTCATAACATTTGGTATTAGAGCTTTGGATTCTAGGGTTTCGCTACTTCAAACAGCTCATCGTGGCATTTTCACGATAACTTTTTTTCTACGAAGATTCAGAAGCTAAAATCCAAGAAATCCCAAGGAATGTTGTGTAAAAATTTCAGATCTTGGTTCGCAATATTTTCGGAGATGTGATCTGTGGAAGTTAGGGTTTTTGCAGGCTCCCAAATTCTATCTCAAAGAGATGACCTTAGGAAAATCGTCCTAACTCTCTCTCTCTGAGCATCGGATTGGAATTCTGTAAAAAGTGGTTGAAAGTACACGGACTGTAGTTTCATATGTATCAATTTCAGAGCTGATGGAGGAAACAGTGACACGTGGCACGTCGCACAAGTTCGCTCTACTGAACCAGTCCATAATTAGGTCATTGTGGGAGATTGGGCATAACTTTGCCTTGAAGAATCCAAATCAGGTTTGACCCGTGGCATTGGAAAGAAGATTCAGAGGTCTAAAAAAGGACTGAAGATAACATCTTGGGGATCCGAAATCACAGAGATACCTCAGATTCAATATCGAGCTCCTCAAAAGCAAGAAAAATGTGTGTATTTTTTAAACAAGTTTCCATAACTTTTGTTTGAAAAATCAGTTTGAAGTGATTCCAAGGGCATATTGAAGCATAGATATCAGTATTGAGTTATATAATGCCTACCAAAAATAAGTCCATACCCATTAAGCCCTTGGAAATCTCTACTATGACACATGAAGAGGAAGAATTGCAGTATCATATATCAAAATTATAGTACTAAGTGCAAAAAATTTCGATCTCACAAAGAACAACCAAAGATGACATAGATGGTTTAAAAGCAGACATGGAGGCTAAGTTGGATGGTTTGAAACATGAAATGAAAGCTAATATGGATGATCAAGTAGTGGAAGATCACATCGAGCATCAACAACAAGTTCACCAACTCTTAAAGGATAACCTAACTTTGGTGCAGAATCGAATGAAACAACAGAAAGATCAACATCGCAACGAAAGAAGTCTAAAGCAGTCATGGAAACAATAACTCGAATACTACAAAATCGATCAATTTCATGTTGATTTTTAATGTACCTTGGACAAGTGGTTTCCCATGGGTTAGTCTCTGCCTAGGGAAAAGTGTCCAAAATAATTATTTTCCTAAGTGTGACTTTATAAAGTGAAAGTGACTATATAAGTGGTAAAGTCAATATTAAATTATAAAGTGAAAGTGACTTTATAAGTGGTAAAGTCAATATTAAATTATAAAGTGAAAGTGACTTTATAAGTGGTAAAGTCAATGTTAAATTATAGAGTGAAAAGTGACTTTAGACATAAAGTACAATGTGGGTACTTTATTTAATAGATGAGTTAAAAAATAGAAAGTTAGAATTAAATGCACATTTATTTTCATCCCTTGATCTAAATGAATTTGAGCCATTAGATCAGAGAGTTGCCCAAAAGTCATTTAGGGAAACAAAAGGGGGAAAAAAAGAGAGACTGCATTCATTCATTCTTTATGAGCAGATTGGAGAAGGGAGGCTAAGAGCTGGAGAAAATTTTTGAAAGAGAAATTTGTTGCAGCAAGCTAAAGGAGTGATTTCTGGGCAAAGCTGGGCACGGAAATCAAGGCATAGAAGACAATAGAAGGTACAGTACGAAGAGCATTTAATGCTGAGTTGCACACAGTTCGAGAGCAGTTTTTTAGCAGAATAAAAAAAATAATAATAAAATAAAATTGTACAACGGTATGAAAATCCGTACGGTACAGTACGCGTTCATACAGTACAGTTTCAACTTCAAGTGGGCACGAAAATAGAGGCAAAATGGGCACGGTTTTCAAGGAGTTTTGGGCTGAAGAGATAAGTTGTATTTTGTTGTTTTGTTTTGTCTACAAATATATTTTTCTTGAACTTGAAAGATAAATAAATTTGAAGAGCTCTCTAACCAGTTTTCCCCGAAGAAGATTGAAGGGGTTTTGCCTAGGTCTAAGTTGACCAAAAATCTGTGTATTTTTTTTGTGTTGCTAGTTTGTTTATATCCATATTTATTTTCATCATGTGTTGACAGTCTCATGTGTTTTAATCTGAAAATTTCATTCCCAGAATTCTATATGTTGAATGTAAGTTGATAGGAAAGGACATTTAACTGAATGGGAGTGATAAGGTGAAATTAAAACCGGGTTCGGATTGTTAGGAACTTTTTAGTCATCAAATTTCAACATTTCAGAGTATCTCAACAAGTGGAAGAATTTACCCGCTGAAAATTCCACACGGGAGGATGAGAATTTTATACAGAAGCATCCAAAAATAATCAAGTGTTGAGGACAACACTTGTTTGAAGGAGAGGGGCATGTTAGGTTCCTATAATACTAGTGTATTCCCTTATTGTTATTGTTAGATAGCCCCTTTATTGTTATTGTTGTACCCATGTAGCCCCCATATTGTTATTATTGTGCCCCATAATAGCCCACTATTGTTATTGTTGTGCTCTTACATTATTATTGTTAGGTCGGCTAGGATTATATTATGACCACATGGACTCCTATATATAGAAAGGAGGTTTTGTCATTTGTATCATCCAAGAATTGTTCATTTATGTAATGTAAAGGAGGTTGCCCCCTCAAAGTGGCTTATTTCTAAGGCATTGATCTCTCTTTTCTTCTATTTTGGGAGTTGGTTTCATAACACAGAGAAAAAATTTCTCTCAGGGAACTGTGAGTCTCAGAAGTTCAATTTTTCCAGGCAGATTGGCAATTGCAGATAGCAAATCCACACATTCCAGAAGGGAGTGCGAGTAACATAGTAGCAGCCAAGCAGAAAGAAAGATAGGGTTTTTAACAGTTTTTGAGATGGCCACAGTTGGGCTTAGAGATTAGGATAGGTTGGATGGAGCTTCCAACTACGTCATTTGGAAGGCTAGGATATCCTTCCTTCTAGATAAATATGGCATGAAAGTCTACATATACAATGTGGTGGCAGTTCCCCAGGATGCAGATCAACAGAAAGAGTATAGGAAGGAAATGGCGAGGGAAAAGTGGTTGATCTTGGATGGAGTTCGAGATCATATAGTCTCACATGTGGCAAACAAGGGAACAGCCAAGGAAATGTGGGATGCTCTCTCCACGCTATATCAGGGTACTTCCGAGCAGAGGAAGATGTTCTTGGAAGAGACGCTGAGATGCATAAGGAGGCAAAAGGGGGAAGGCATAGATCCCTTCCTCACCAGGATTCAGGAGGTCCGAGACTAGCTTGCAGTTGTTGGGGCAACACCTCAACCATCAGAGCTAGTGCGATTGGCACCCAACAGTGTCTCGGAGGATTGGCAAGTCTTATTATTATTATTATTATCCAATTTAAGGTCACGGTCAAGCCAGACACCAAATTGGTGTCTGAGACACCCTTTTTTTGGGACAAGCGACCCACCTCCGCGCAACGATTTGATTACTAAGTCTACGAAGGCATACATACTCTACCCCCCTCTGGTTTTGAACCTGTGACCTCTTAGGAGGAAACACATGCTCATTGGGCAGAGACACTTTGCCAAGATGGGGAAAAATGTGGGCCGATTTGCAGCATGTGGAGTTGAGGCGAGCTCTGCTAAAGAGCTTCATCAACGGCAACAACGGTAACAGCGGATCGAAGGTGGTGAAGGAGGAGGAAAATGTGGTCCTCACATCAAAGGGTCCTAGTCAGGGGCAAGGGGAATAGAGAAAGCAGAGGAAGGACCTATCAAAGGTCAAGTTCTTTAGGTGTGGTGAGCTTGACTACTACAATACTCAATGTCCTCTCAGAAAGAAGGACAAGCAGGAAAAGCAGGACCAGCTGACAACATCAGCTAAGATCAACAAGTTGCCCTCCAGGTTGGAGGAAGACTTCGCAATGCTCGTTGATATACCTCCAGGAGCAAGGTGGGGTGACTTGGAGTTGTAGCCCCAGAGAGCTACAAAGATGGGAAGGGTCCATTTAGGAGTCCATCTCATGAATCATTACTTGGCTACGGGGGCCCACATTTTTCAGTAGTAGGATGGATCAGTATCAGGAGATGCAACTAGAACCAGAGTGACAGTTGCAGACTAGTAGCAGCCAGAGGCTGGAGAGCACAGTGTAGAGTTGGCAGCAGTGTAGAGTTGGGAGCAGTGCGGAGTGGCACAGAGCAGAGTCAATAGCAGTGCAGATTCTTTAGAGATAGTGCAGAGGCTAGTAGCAGTCAGAGACTTTGGTGATAGATGCAACATACTAAACACAGTTGATTAAGTACTTTGGATGTTTCTTAGTTGCAGTTGTTGCAGTTGCAGCAACAATAGATGAGAGGGAGTTGCAATGCAGATGCAGTGTTAGCAGCAGTACAGCAGGGTCAACAGTAGCACAGATGCAGCATCAGAATTGTGCAATGGTTGGTGGGCAGTGGCAGGCAGTCACAGTGGCCAAACATCGACAGCGAGATGGGAGGTGATATAGAGACAGGGTGTTATGGCAGAATGTGCAACACCAGAGAGAACACAGTCTTCGCTAAGAGGGAGTGTTAGTTTTTGTAGCATCGGATGTGTTGTAGCCACGAAAATTGGTGGAGAGGCTAGAATACATGAGATCTCCAAAACCCAGAAATCATTTCTGGAAATTCCACCTAGAGATGACTTATTTAGATTATTGGTCGATTTTTTTATATTTCCTAAGTCTAAACTTAGGGAACATGGCTAATTAATCAGAATTAATTATTTCAAGGTGTGAATCATCTAAAAACTCACACAAATCGACTCCAAGATGATCCTAGCCATTGATTA
The DNA here is from genome assembly GCA_034641835.2 of Pinus albicaulis. Taxonomy (NCBI): domain Eukaryota; kingdom Viridiplantae; phylum Streptophyta; class Pinopsida; order Pinales; family Pinaceae; genus Pinus; species Pinus albicaulis. The sequence goes on from CM076570.1 coordinate 1,553,014,086, forward strand.
AGCTTTAATTTTGATCGTTGGTACTCCAACAATGGATTATTAGAAGAAGTTGATAGGCATTTGGAGAATACACTAGAGCAGACACTCAGTGATCTAGATAGTTTGATTTCCCAGTGCACGTGATTCAGCAAGAGAAATCGAGTCAGAGGTCGAGTTGCAGGTGGGAGTGGGGTAGAGCAGTAGATTTTCGGAGGAAACTCCAGTTCCGAAAGAGTCAGAAGAGAAGGCCAAAAATATTATTCAGGAGGCAGCGCAAGGACTTCTCAATGCCATAAGCAGTTTGATTCAGCCAACAGGAGGGTCAATTCAGCTTCCAGAGGGCAGGAAAATTTCCAAAAGACCGGAAGAATTACTTCCAGTGGCAGCAACAGGCTAGATGTCACATTAGAGGCAGTCTCTGGGCAGTACGAGTGAGGCCTTCGCAGTAGCAGCACAGAAGGTTGATGTAGAGGGTTCCAGAGCCATTTCTTAGGCTCAGTTTGTTTTGGGATTGTTTGAGGGTAAATTCCCTCAGATATTTTTGTCAGTATTTCTCTTTGATAGAAACACCAGTTTGGCGCCATTTTATTGTACTCGGAATTTCTGTTGCTGCATAAATAATGTTTTCCCATATTGGGTTTTTTCGAGGACAATTGTCCAAAAACAACGGTGTCAAAATTCTTGTGTGCTAGAATTTCTCAAGTTTCCAGTATTTTATTTTCTACAGTATTTTAATGGTGAAAATTGCAGTTGTGATTTTATTCTTTGTTTGTCGTAGCAAATAAACGGCATAATTAAATTTACAGTTAGGAAAAAAATTTCGAGGTTGTTACAATAAATGAAATTCTCACATGAGATAAAAACTCTAGCATCGAAAATGCAAAGATGATTGGGATTCATGAAGGAAGACACTACAGATTGTTGACTCCTCTCTCTCAAGCTTTGGAAAATACAACCTTGTCCAAGAGGTCGTATTTCTCGAGGAAAATATGTTTTTCTGAGAGAGCGACAGAAAAACTTGATTTCTCCAGATCGAGGAATTCGTGAGGCAGAGGGAGTAGCCAGTATTTTTCTTGCAGAGCAGATCTCTAGCTGGACGCAGTAGTTTTGCAGCAATAGAACTATCGTCAGGAGGAAGAAGAGCACACACTGAGGGAAAATTTTCCTCAAGGAACTTCCAGTCACAAGAAGTTAGATTTCCCTTACAGATCAGCAGTCATTGTGGGCAGAGTTTCTAACTCCAGTAGGGAGTGTGTATAGCTGAGCAGAAGCTAAGCAGAAGGGAAGATGAGATTTTCGGCATTTTTCCATTGAGATGGCCACAGCCAAGCTTCGAGATCAGGACAGGTTGGATGGAGCTTCCAACTATGTGATCTGGAGGGAAATGATTTCCTTCCTTCTAGATGAATATGATCTCAAGGCATATATCGATAACGTGGTAGCTATCCCCACGGATGCAAATCAGCTGAAGTAGTACAAGAGGGAGGTGGCGAAGGCAAAAATATTGATCCTTGATGGAGTTCGAGATCATGTGGTGTCACATATAGCGGCCCAGGGAACGGCCAAAGAGATGTGGGACATTCTTTCCACGCTATACCAGGAATCTTCCGAGCAGCAGAAGATGTACTTGGAAGAGAAGTTGAGATGCACCCGAATGCAGAAGGGGGAGCACATAGATCCTTTCCTACCAAGATTCAGGAGATCTGAGATGAGCTGGCAGTTGTAGGGTCGGCGCCTCAAGCCACAGAGCTAGTACGAGTAGCCCTCAATAGTATTTTTGAAGAGTGGCAAGTATTCATCCAAAGTATTTTGGGTAGAGAAACCTTGCCAAGATGGGACAGAAGGTGGGTAGACTTGCCGCAGGAGGAGTTGAGGCGAGATCTCATGAAGAGCACTATCAGTGGCAACAGCAGCAGCAGTGGATTGAAGCAAGTGAAGGAAGAGGAGAATGTGGCCCTCGCATTGAAGGGTCCCTGTCAGGAACAAGAGGAGCAGCGTAGGAAGAGAAAGGACCTGTCGAAGATCAAGTGCTTCAGATGTGGCGAGCTAGGCGACTGCAATTCTCAGTGTCCTCTCGGGAAGGAGGAGGAGAAGCAGGTCCAGCAGGCAGCTTTTGTTGAGATTGATAAGATGTCCTCTAGGATGGAGGAAGATTTCACCATGATTGCAGACATCCCTCCATGATTGAGGTGGGCTAACTTGGCTTTCTAGCCCCAGAGCGCTACAGTTGGCCAGGATTCTTGAGGAGGTCCACCTCTCGAATCAGTACCTTGCTACGAGAGCCCACAGTATTTGAGTAGCAAGATGGACCAGTGGCAGTTGATGCAGTCAGATGCCAGAGTGATAGTTGCAGAGACTAGTTGCAGTCAGATGTTGGGGAGCACAATGTAGAGTTGGCAGCAGTGCAGTGGTACAATGCAAAGTCAGCAGTGGCGCAGAGCCTTTAGTGATAGTGCAGATACTAGTAGCAGTCAGGATCAATGTTGCACGATCCTTCCCCCCCCCCCAAGGAACCAAGGTCGGGACCGCATCCCGTACCGATCCTTGGGCGATTCTCCGACGGAACCGCAGATCCGAAAATCAGATCCTTAGTTCCGCCTTTTTGAGGCGATTCCTAGAAATCTGGAACCACACAAGGTCGATCCGCGGTTCCGGATTTGCGATCCGCGAATCCAGAAAAGGATCCGTTGGGGATCCATGGAGGTTTGGGCACGAATCTTCGTGGATCACCAATGGATACAGAGGGATATAGGGAATTCCGCGGGGTTCTAAATTTTTTTTTTTTTATTATTTGACTTAAGTTGGGTTGGGGCTTCCCACCCAAGGTGCTCCCTTGATGCTCCTTAGATGCTTCCTAGATGCCCCGTCATGGTAATGTTAAATTTTTAAAGTAAAAGAGGCATTCTCCTTTATCTTTTATTTTCATCCTTTTACTTAAATTTTTAACGTTACCATGAAATGACTCAGGATGCTTGAGAGTGGTTCCAAGCCCATCGAGTTTCATATGGAGAAAATAGAATTTCATATCCTATTCAAAATTCAACAGACTTAACAGTTTTAAGGAATTCAGGATCAATGAGATTGTAGCTTTTCATTAGATTATATCATGTATGAGGGTATGTGATTGGCATTTAATCAAGAGCACCAAGCCCTCTATGTGCTCATGTACCCTAGTGTTGGTGGTGTTAATTGTTGAACTCCTTTTTCATGGCCTTAGCAAAAAATTACCTTTCAATCAAGTCAAACTCATTGAACAAGCACGTTAAGCTTTTTCCACCATATTTTAAGGCTGGGATTAGGTAGTTTGATTAAAATTGGGAAATGTTGACTAATATCCCTAGACAATCGAGGTAGAGGCATAGGCGAGACAAGAGGAGAAGAATCAAGATTCTAGATGGTTAATCTTCAAATAATTAACCACTGATGTACAATGGATGCCATATCTATCTTGATTTGTATACAAATATGCATGTTTTCATATCTTCTACAACTAGTTTGGTATTTTGGATGTTTTTTTTATATAAATGCAAAAAAATATGAATATATATATATATATTAGATGGTTTCGAGAGGCTTCGCTTCCTAGATTTTTGGGAAATGACGCTTCCACGTATCCGCTTCCAAAAAACGTCCTCGCTTCGTCCCCACTTCGTGCAACATTGGTCAGGACTCGGGTGACAGATGCATCATATTGAGCACAGTTCGTTCAGTATTTCAGATGATTACTCAGTTGTAGATGTTGCAGTTGTAGCAGTAGCAGATGAGAGTGAGTTGCAGTGCAGATGCAGCATTGGTGGCAGTTCAGTAGGGTCAGCAGCAGCATAAATGCAGCACATATCAGAGTTGTGCAGTGATTCGTGGGCAGCAATAGCCAAACATCAGCAGCGGGACAGGAGATGGTGCATGTTGTGCCTCATTTGCATTTACTTTTGAAATATTTCTCAAAACACCAAAAAAAAGCATATATGTTAGAAAATGAAAAAAAAATTGTATACCGAAAAAGAATTATTTGATTTATATGTTGGTGTATTAACATTATGTGCGGAGATGTGAAGGCGGGTCGAGTCAGGCTTATTCACGTGCAGAGCAGTTCAAGACTCGGGCCAATTGACGCGTCCAGAACATTGCACACAAGTCAGGGTCGAGTCGTGCAAATATACGTGCAGAACAGTGTTCGAAGGCTTAATCACAATCGCATGTGGAAGGCCTGCCTACATATCGCAAATCGCAATCGCAAGCTCAGGAGGAATGGCGCTAAGGAATATGTTGTAAAGGCCGAAATGCAAAGTGCGACAAGGTTTCATATCGCCGATTGCGATTTGCGATCGACCCCACCTCCACTTGCCACGTCATCCATGCCTTTATCGAACATTGCAATCGCAATCGCAAGCTCAGGAGGAACAACGCTAAGAAATATGTTATAAAGGCCGAAATGTGAAGTGTGGCAAGGGGCAGATGCGATGAAGTTTCAGAGTTAAATTGCAAAGGATTTCGAATCTAGAAGTAAGGGCCTTTCCTTTGAGAAATCGCATCAGAGGTAAGAGGAGACTTATAACGGAGCAGCATGGAAAGACGAAATGCGATGGAAAGGCGGACGCGATACCATTCAAAGGTTAATTTAAATTTATTTAAAGTCCAGGATTATTTGTAATTAAATTGTTTTATGAAGAAAGGTGAACACGGGCAGTGGACTCGAGTAAGTGACCCAAAGCAGAGCCAAGGAGAAGAGAAGACGAAACGCTGCAAGCACGAGCAGAAGTGGGAGAGTCGGGCAGAAGGAGACATGATAACATCGTTTGAAACGTAGAGGCATAGGTAGAGTCGGGTAAAGGGAACACGTGGTGGCACTGTTGGAAATGCAACAGGAAAGACATGACAGCAAGCAAAAAAGACAAATATTGAACTCTAGAAGAACTGCAGGGCAAGGATGTCCGATCTGCCAGGGAGACACATCAGCACTTCAGGGAGACGCATTAGCAACAAATCAGATTCAGCAAAAGGAATAATATTTCAAGTTTTAATTTGTTTCTTTGTTTGTTAAGATCGAAGCTATAGTGATGTCCTCAATTGCAATGTAATAAGTAGTTTTAACAATTTAGGTAGTCGAAGTAGTTTTAGTAAGTTCTAGCAGTTACGAACTGTTTTTTATGTATTTAAGCAATACAGAAAGAAAGAAGAAAGGTTCTGAGTTTCGAACCTCTGGAAGACTAAAACTTTGGTACTTACTTTTCTGAGGAATTAATGAAAGAAGCATCAAGTTTCCTACAAATGTTGATGGTGATTCGTTTCTTTTGTGCCATTTTGTGTTCCTTCTTCCTGGAATGAAGTGAAGTAAAGTAGTTGTCGGTCTCTTAATTATACATCTGTGAATAAGAGTTAAATAACCTTAATTTGCACTCCTTCACTCCAACTCCTCTCCCTTCACAAATTATCTCTGGAACTTAACAGTAATATATTCTGTGTTTACAGCATATTATTTTGAGTTTCCTCTCTCTGCATAAATTCATTCTGAAATTTAAAGTGATAGATTATGTGTTACAGCATATCGTATTGAGTTTCTTGTACAGTTCTTCTTTTCCATTCAGATATCAGCAGTTAATGGCATTGTAGAGTCTTTCATTATACCAGATTATTAAGGGTTTTAAAGAATTGGTTTCCAAAGGGGTTGAACGAAGACCACCTGATATAATTACTTCTGTGACACATTTTTTAAAAATGTCTTAAGCACAAATTCCTTTCCACAGCCAAGGAATTGTCTCTTAAGATACATTTTCTGGTGCCGTTGCCTGTGACGAAGAGACGAAGTTTATTTTCCCTGGGTTTTTCACATTATTTCCTCTAGTTGTTCAGTGAGGAGGAAATATTTGGTTGTGTTTGTTATTCTCAGAATTTTGGCTCACAAAAGGCCTCACACGAGGTCGGATACCTCACAGCAGAAGGTCCCTGTTTTGTCAAACCCTGAAAGATTGGTTTCTAAAGGGGTTCGAAAACCCAAAACCCCCTCAACACCTAATCCTACACTATCTGCTCTTGGCAGTAGTTCTAGTAATCCTTTTTTTGAAGATATCTCTAAAATACTTCCTTTCTTGGAACAAGATTCACCTTTCACACCAATTTATTGTCAAGAACCTAAGTTGGGAGAACACTCCTTTGAGTCTCTTTCTTTTACATTTACTCAAGCTCAACAAACTCCAGTTGTTGGTCCCTCTGCCATTGTCCATCAACCCACTCCCATATCAGTTTTACCTCCACCTCCGTTCATTTTCACAGCAGGTTCGTCGACTACATCTAACCAAGGAATAGTCAATCAAGGTGCAAACATGGTAGCACCAGCCTTGTTGTTGAACAAATATGCTCCACTTAACCTTCCACAACCAATGAATGCGATGACTCAAGAGTATCCTAAATTACTCCCATGTTTTACTGGAGAAGATAAAATAACTGTAGAAAAACACTTCCCTGTGTTTTGTAATTTTGCTGAAAATCTGAATGTAGAACATCTTGATGTTGTAATGAGGTTTTTTGTTCAGTCTCTGGATGGAGAGGCTAGAAAGTGGTTTAAGGGATTGCCAAATGATTCTATTAATACATGGGAAGAACTGGAAAATCAATTCACTCAGAGATGGGGTGAAAAAAGGGATCATGGATATTCACTAACAGAATTCAATGCAATCAAAAGAAAACCAGATGAGAATATATCAGATTTTATTAAAAGATTCAATAAATTGTATAACAGTTTGCCTGTAGAAATGAAGCCCCCTCCTTTTGGAGCAAAGGTGGTTTTTGCTGGGGCTTTTGAAGTCGATCTTAGTTTCACACTTAGAGAAAGGAGATCCCCTACTCTAGAGCAAATACAGAGAAATGCTTTAGAAATTGAAGCTAATATGACTGCAACTGGGAAGGCAAAAGGGAAATAGCCAGTCCAAGAGAAGGGGAAAGCAAAAGAAGAATCGTCACAAGATCAAAGAATTGAAGATATGACAAAGGTGATAAAAAATTTGTCAAATAAGCTAGTTAAGATGGAATTGGAAAGTAAAAACTCCCAAAGACAAGTACAACAAAACCGAGGAGGATTTAACCCTCAATTCAGAAGACAACCCCTACAAATTTTGCAAAGGGAAAGAAAAGATCAAGACTAGGTTCAAGCACCATTGTATATAGAAGCAACACCCGGAGAGTCAACAAAAGATGACCAAAAGGAAGCTCAAGATCAAATATCTACTATGTACACAATAGAAGAGAATGAAGAGGAAGATTGTGAGGGAGAATATGTTGAAGCTGAAGTATCTTTTGATCAACATGAAATGGATGAATACTGTAGGCATTTCACAGATTTCATGCAAGCTGAGTTACATAAAAAGCATGATTTAAGGTCTAGAACGAGATCTAGAGTGTAGGATAATGAAGGTGAACAACAAGATTCTATTCCTCCTCCAATGGCGGCTCCACAACAAAAGGACCATGTAACGCAAGTCGGTAAGGGGAAGCAACCTGTAAATTCAGTTAATAGAACGGATGTGTAGTGGGGTGATACTAATATTTTGGAGAGAGTTGTTCGTGTACCCGAACAAGCGGCAAATTCTAGAAAGAGTGAAGAAGAACCTGAAAAGAATGCTAAACAAACTCATGCTTTCAGTTTGACAAAAGAGATGGAGAAGGTAAAAATTCAGGTACCTCTTCTAGAATTAGCTAAAATACTGGTCTACAAGAAAGAAATTTTATTAATCTCACACAGTTGAAGATATAAGTGACACTGTGAACTTACAAGAAGAAAAGCCAGTGGTCACCTTTGGTCCTCATGTAGAAGAAGTAGACCCTTCTGTTCCACCATTCTATATTTCTCTGTTGCTTCATGATTTTACTCTCCATCATTATATGCTGGACTCAGGTGCATCCCATAATCTCATGCCATTCTTTGTTATGAAGGAAGTAAGAATAAGGTCAGAATAAGCCCAAAACAAGTATTCAATACAAATTTTTGTGTTCAAATTGGTATAGAGATGTTGTTCATTACCTGTGTTTCTTTTCTTGCCCATCTTCACTGAATAGAACCAAATACAAATCTCTCAAGCTTAAATCTCAGCCATATGTCATAGTAGAAGCAAAGTTGTACTGGAAAGATCCTGCTGGTATTTTGCTATTGTGTTTAACTTAAGGTGAATCCATTGAGGTTTTCAAGGAATATCATAGTTGGAAGGTCATAGCCCACAAAATCCTCAAGTCAAGTTTCTATTGGCCCACCCTGTTTGTAGATGTACATAGATTGGTCAGAAGTTGTCAGTAATGCCAATTGTTTGCTGAGAAGAAAAGACTTGCTCCATTACCTCTTATCCTTGTATTCATAGAAGAGCCCTTCAGGCAGTGGGGGTTGGATTTTATTGGAGAGACCAATCCACCATCAAGTGGGCAGTTCAAATGGATTCTAACTACCACTAATTACTTCACAAAGTGGGTTGAAGCAATCCCCACCAAGAAAGCAAATGAAGTTTCTGGAGGAGAACATCTTCAGTAGGTTTGGCTGTCCAGTCAAGATTGTAACTGATAATGCTCAGGTATTTAATTCTGCTCGATTCATTAATTCCTGCCAAACATATAATGTAATCTTGTCACATTCCACGCCATATCATCCACAAGGGAATGGGTTGGCAGAATCTTCAAACAAGACCTTGGTTAGGATTTTGAAGAAGACAATCACTGAAAATCAGAAAGACTAGGATTCAAAGTTAAAGTTTTCTCTTTGGGCAATCTGAGTAACCACTAGGAGGTCTACTGGCAAGTCACCCTATGAATTGGTTTATGGAACTCAAGCACTATTTCCTACTCAGCTGGCCAAACCAGTGATTGCTTTCCTTCAAGAATCTCAGGAAGAACCTAATGCTCTAGTGAGAAGATTGAACAAAGTGATTAAATCAAGTGAAAACAGAAACAAAGTTAGAGATAACTTGATTTGTTATCACGCAAAGATGAAGTCCATATTTGACAGAAAAGCAAAAGAAATCCTCTTCCAAGCAGGAGATTTAGTGTTAAGATGGGACACCAGAAGGGAGGATAAAGGAAAGCATGGTAAGTTTGACTCTCTCTGGTACGGTCCGTACAAAATTTATGAAGCCAGATCAAACAATACTTTCATCCTAGAAGATTTAGATGGAGAATCTTTGCAGCTGCCTGTGAATGGGCAGTATTTGAAGCATTATTTTGAGCATTAAAAGTCAGCATTCAACCATTGTAAATACCGGATTGCTCATTGTTCATATGTCACCAAGCAATATTTGACTCCATGCCCAATGGATAAGGCACTAATCTACAGTTCTTAGCGCTTTCATGGAAAAAAGCAATATCCCCAGGTGGAGCCAAATGTTGTGGCTCATTTTCATTTACTTTTGAAATATTACTCAAAACACCAAAAAAAAGCATATATGTTAGAAAATGAAAAAAAAATTGTATACCGAAAAAAGATTTTTTGATTTATATGTTGGTGTATTAACATTCTGTGCAGAGATGTGAAGGCGGGTCGAGTCGAGCTTATTCGCGTGCAGAGCAGTTCAAGCCTTGGGCCGATTGACGCGTCCAGAACATTGCACATAGGTCAGGGTCGAGTCATGCAAATATATGTGCAGAACAGTGTTCGGAGACTTGATCACAATCGCATGTGGAAGGCTTGCCCGCATATCGCAAATCGCAATCGCAAGCTCAGGAGGAACGACGCTAAGGAATATGTTATAAAGGCCGAAATGTGAAGTGCGACAAGGTTTCATATCGCCGATTGCGATTTGCGATCGGCCCCACCCCCACTTGCCACGTCATCCCTGCCTTTATCGCACATCACAATCGCAAGCTCAGGAGGAACGGCGCTAAGGAATATGTTATAAAGGTCGAAATGCGAAGTGCGACAAGGGGCGGATGGGATGAAGTTTCAGAGTTAAATTGCAAAGGATTTCAAATCTGGAAGTAAGGGCCTTTCCTTTGAGAAATCGCATCAGAGGTAAGAGGAGACTTATAACAGAGTAGCATGGAAAGCCGAAATGCGATGGAAAGGCAGACGCAATACCATTCAAAGGTTAATTTAAATTTAATTAAAGTCGAGGATTATTTGTAGTTGCGTTGTTTTATGAAGAAACGTGAACACGAGCAGTGGACTTGGGTAAGTGACCCAATGCAAAGCCAAGGAGAAGAGAAGACAAAACGCTACAGGCACGAGCAGAAGAGGCAACGTCGGGCAAAAGGAGACATGATAACATCGTTTGAAATGTAGAGGCATAGGCAGAGTCAAGCAAAAGGAGCACATGGTGGCACTGTTGGAAACGCAACAAGAAAGACATGACAACAAGCAAAAAAGACAAATATTGAACTCTAGAAGAAATGCAGGGCAAGGATGTCCAATCTGTCAGGGAGACACATCAGCACTTCAGGGAGACGCATCAGCAACAAATCAGATTCAGCGAAAGGAATAATATTTCAATTTTTAATTTGTTTCTTTGTTTGTTAAGATCGAAGCTATAGTGATGTCCTCAATTGCAATGTAATAAGTAGTTTTAACAATTTAGGTAGTCGAAATAGTTTCAAGAAGTTCTCGTAGTTACGAACTGTTTTTGATGTATTTAAGCAAGACAGAAGGAAAGAAGAAAGGTTTTGAGTTTCGGACTTCTGGAAGGCTAAAACTTTGGTACTTACTTTTCTGAAGAATTAATGAAAGAAGCATCAAGTTTCCTATAATTGTTGATGGTGATTCGTTTTTCTAGTGCCATTTGCGTTCCTTCTTCCTGGAATGAAGTGAAGTAAAGTAGTTGACAGTCTCTTAATTACATATATGAGTAAGAGTTAAATAACCTTAATTTGCGCTCCTTCACTCCAACTCCTCTCCCTTCACAAATTATCTCTGGAACATAAACGCAATAGATTCTGTGTTTACAGCATATTATTTTGAGTTTCCTCTCTCTGCATAAATTCATTCTGAAATTTAAAGTGATATATTTTGCGTTACAGCATATCATTTTGAGTTTCTTCTACAGTTCTTCTTTTCCATTCAGATATTAGCAGTTAAGGGCATTGTAGAGTCTTTCATTATACCAGATTATTAAGGGTTTTAAAGAATTAGTTTCCAAAGGGATTGAATGAAGACCACCTGATATAATTACTTTTGTGACACATTTTTATAAAATGTCTTAAGCATTGATTCCTTTCCACAGCCAAGGAATTGTCTCTTAAGATACAACAGTGCAGAAACAAAGTATTGCTACCAGAGGTGCAGCAGTACTAGAACACATTCCTCGCTTAGAGGGAGTGTTAGTTTTTGTAGCATCGGATGTGTTCTAGCCTTGAAATTGTGGAGAGGCTAGAATACATGAGTTTTCCAAACCCCAAAAATTGTTTCTGGAAATTCTACCTAGAGACGACTTAATTAGATTATTAGTCAGTTTTAAAATATTTCCTATGTATAAACTTAGGGAATATGATTAATTAATCAAAATTAATTAAGTCATGGTGAGAATGTTCTAGAGACTCACATTGATCGATTTCTAGTTAATCTTAGCCATTGATTAAGATCTAATCTTGGTCATTAAATCCTCAATGAAAGATTATAAGAAGTCGATGGGGCTTGGAGAAATCACTTCAGAACTGGAGCAGTTCAATTTTACTGGGAAATCGATTTCAGAGTAGCATCGTTTTGTTGTCGGAAGTGATTCAGTGAGATCTAAGTAGTGAGATCGAAGTGATTCCTTTTGTTCTGATCTGTTGGAGGAGTAGGTGGAACTTTATATCCATCCAAATCTTATTGCCATACTTCATGTCTATTGACCACACTTCGTCAACTACCCCATAGCAGTACACCCCCATTTTTTCAAATGGGATTCGTCATGTTCGACGTGGTTGCGCCATTCAGATTCCATCATCCAGATTTCATCGACAGTTGACATTGTTATAAATGATGTAAACCCATTCTGCATGTAATGATGTAAATGATCTAAGTAAGACCGTCAATGTATGTAACAACCTAGGTAAGCCTAGTATGTTGTTGATGACTTCCATCCTAGGAGGTTTTTGTCTCACTGATTCACGAAAGTGATCGGCAGATTTTTTCCCTCCAGCCTCACCCCAAAGCTAGGGTGGATTTTGTCATCAGCATGCTAAGTGAGTCCTAGTGTTTTCTATCGAGTCCTTGTAAAAGTAGTTTGAGCTACTTGGTCTACTAGATCATGTGTTGAGTCGCAGAATTGGGTATTTATTTGAGGGTCTATACGAATGGGTATTCCCCCTTCATGTATGTAAATATATTATCTCATGTAAAAGAGGGTTGGAAAAATAATTATAATCCCCTCTTAGTCAATTAATTAAATTTTTTGGTCAATTAATTAATAAAATCCTAAACCAAAAATTTAATTAATTTAGGGTCCTAAATTAGGATTAAATCTTTAAAGGCAAAATTTGTTGGTCCTTGGAAAATGATTTTGACAGCCCCAAGCCAAGGGAATATTGAGAATTTTAAGAAATATTGGACCCTTGGGCCTTGGTGGTTAAGTCAAGGTCAAAATTTTGGGGTAATTAACTCAAAAATAATATTTTGAGTTAATTAAAATTGAATTAAATGATAAATTCGTTTTTTCCCCAAAATTTTAATTTCAACGCTCCGGATTAAAAGATAATTAAATCTTTTGGACGGTTGAGATTATTTTGACGAGGATCATCCAAACTAGTCGTTAGAGATCTAGTCCTATAAATTTAGAGGTCTTTGTCATTCTTGGATCATCCGATCTCAGAATCGTGCACTTGCTCTTAGAAGCTCTTGTAAACTTTTTTGAGGAATAAAGCTAAAGACTTTGGGGTTACAAATCTAGATGTTCCTTCTCAGATCTATGTGGTGAATTGTCTCTAAACTCTGCTACTTGGTTTCTTGCATTTTATGGTTGATGGCCTACATGGATTAATCTGCATACAGGTATCTTGTGCAGTTTTCTGGATTTATAAAATAACATTCTAATTTTTCTAAGGGTCTCATGTTGTTTTCTTAAATCTCTGTCAGTCTAAAGTTCAGATCTAAGTGTGCAGGGAAATTTTTTTAAGATTGGGCGTCTGGGGAAGTCTTCGGTTGGACCAGCCGACTCCCAATAAACATAAATCTGATAAGCTCTTTATTTGTTAAATTCCGGGTCTATCTTACGATATTTGTGATTTTGCAGGGTTTCGAAGGCCTTGCCTCTCACTAAAACTTTAAATTTCTGAAAATTGTGCTAAAATGGATTTTCAATCTGACCTTGAGGGTTTCAAACTTGTAAACTAGTTGTAAATTTGTAATTTTTCTGTAAGGGTTTAATGTTTCTTGACGTGTGTCTTCAGATCTGATTGATTGTTGCAGGTTACAGGTTAAATCGGAAAAAAAAATTTAGGATCTAAGGCAGATCTAGCCTCCAAAGGCCAGATCTGGCCTCAGAAACCCCACTGTGGGCAAATCTGGGTGTTATTTTTAAGAAGCATGAGATCTGGGCATAAATGAAGAAATTTTTAAAATCTGAGTTTTGAAAAGAAATTTTAAATTCGTTGGAGGTACTGGGTTTATCATTGAAAACGCTGCCCTAGCTTCTCCATTCACCGTTTTGCAGGTCGGCCCTCCTTCAAAACCAGCCACGTCCACCATCCATCTGCATTCGCTTTCCTTCTTAAGCCGTCTTCCTTCCTCGTTCGATCTCCCCCTTGCTGCCTTCGTGCCCCCATTCAACCTGCAGAAACAACAAACAACAAAACGACAAAACGTTGTCTTTTTCCTGCCTTTACCATCGTTCTCCTCTACTCTTTCACGTTGACTTACCCTTTGCTCCTCTCAGTCGACCAGCGATCTCTCCACGCCGTCCAGCTCATTTCCACCCGACTTGCAAAACAACAAACAGCAAAACAATCGAATCTCATACATTTCAGATTCGTTTTTGCCCTTGCGTCCAACACTGCCGTCCGTTGACCTGCACAAAACGACAAATGAACTCACGCACACAGCAAACGCGTTTATAAAAAATAAAACTTGGATTTGCGTTCATGAATCGGATTTGTTTTTTTCTTTGTTTTGTGACAGCGTTATTTTATTTATCCATTTGTATATAGTTAGACGTTAGTAGTTAGCGTAGGTGTATTGTGTTTAGTTTAGTCGATATTCATGGTTTTCATTGTAGTTTTAATTTTTAGTTTTTCTTTAGTTAGTTTCAAGTTTTAATAAATTTCGTTTCATTAACATTTGTTCTAATTTTTTAGTTTAGATTTAACTTTATTTAATTTTGAATTGTAATTCGACTTTAGGGTAGGTTAGATTTTAAATTTCGATTTTTGTTAATTTGAGATTTTAGTTTAGACTTAGTTTTAGGAATCTAACTTTTAGTTTTAGTTTAGATTCTCATTTTGTTAATTAGATTATTTTATTTTTAGATTTTAATTTTAGATCTAATTTTAGAATTTAGATTTAAGTTTTAACTTAGATTTAGATTTTTATTTTATTTTGGATTCAATAAAATAATAAAAAATAATAAAAATTTCAAAATTCTAAAAAATTTTAAAATACAAAAAATATAAAAAAATTTCAAAATTTTCCATAGTCAAATGTGCATTTGAAATTTTTATCTAAAGATTTGACTATAGAAACATTTTCTGGATCGAATTTAATTGAAGCATCATAAATCTGGAAATATTACAAATCTCGAGCATTTTCATCTTGTGATAATATTGCTGTGGGGTTAAGATATTTTAATGCATGATTGTGGTGTCTTTCATTAAATATCATCGTAGTCAATCGTGTTTTAATAAGCAGCAGTTAATCGTCACGTACTTACAATTGCATAGCAGGATTTCATTTGACTCCATAAGGCACTGGTCTTTAACGTGAAATCTAATCTGTGGAATCTTGTTCATCTTATCAAGTACTTGATGTTTTAGCTGTGTCCCCTGTATTTATTGTCCTCATTTATAATAGGGTCTACCTCCCTTAGCTTGCAAGGAGACAGCTTAAATAGAGAGATTGGGGATAAAGGTGACAGCCCCCAATCTAAGCCGTTGTCGCGGTGCCCTGAACAATCTGTGCGACAACAATGTCCAAGAGACATTAAATAGAATGTCATCCTTCGCTTCCAAAAGCCAAAGTTTGTTTCATCAAATTGGGGGATTTTTCGTGAATCCCGATTCTTCATTGTGACTTAAGAATCCTTCTTCCAGTTGTTAGGTTGATTATGAAGAAGTTGGCTCTGAAACCAATTGTTGGAAATACTAAGAGGGGGTTGAATCAGTATTTCCTTTCAATTGTTATGTTTACCAGTTATGATTCTTCACAATTTTAATCAGAAATAGAATTTTATTAGAAACAAGTGAGGAAACCAATCCTCTTTTTACAAAAGTTTGAGAATAATGATGTTTGAGGTCTCCAACCCTTCAATGTACCAGGTTCCAACCTGTTGCCAAGCTCCAACTTGGGCTTTTATGAGGCTTCGACCTCTAGGGCTCCAACCCCTAGGGCACCAACCCTTAAATATTTTAACAAAATGAATAGTGACTATATTAATTGCTTCATCAGACTGTCCCAGACTTTTGACTTGTTCACTGAATGCTCTTCACAGTTCAATACTTCGCTGTACAGACCACCAAATGCTTCACTGTCTAAGGTCTTCTTCTTTTTAACCTGTTTAGGCCTCCACCACTTCAAGTCTGACTTGTTGACTATTCATGCCTCCATTAGATGTTTAGAGAAAACTTTGATGATGACAACCACAGTCATTTCACAGTTGTATCTTCACTGATATATTATACTGAGCCCTCCAAAGTATCACTGGTCAATACTTCAAAGGATACACCAGTTTATACTTCAGGTTCACTGGTCAGAAGGCTTGAGGTTCAATGGTATAAGCATGGGTCCAAGCCACTGTCTAAAAAGGATCTGAATTCCTGTAGCTTGGTCCGAGCCCTTAACACCACAGTGAGAGATTCAGATTATTTGCAGTCTGAATTGTTGTAATCTCCAGCAACCATATTTCTTATCCGGTCAAGGCAATAGATCACTGAACCGAGAGTTATAACCTTTAGACACAGGTCCTAACTAATAGGTCACAGGTCCGAAGCAATAGAACACTGGTCTGAAGTTCATATCTGAGTTCCGTAGGTTAGTTCCAAAGTCCTGATCCGAAATTTTTCGCTAGGTGAGCTGATCCAAGTTCTGTAGGTGAGTGAACCAAGTCCGAGGTGTTAATGCCTTCAATCTGAGCTGTATAATGCGTGGTCTGTAGGAGGTATACCTCTGTCCTTAAATGTTCCAAGCCTTTCTTCTCATCACAGGTCTGAGTCAGCTATAAGTCTGAGCTGTATAGATAAATTTAGATTTAACCCAAGCAATTATTTCTTCAAAAAATCTTCTCGGTGCTTCTAAGTTCACAAGTTGTGAACTAGTTTTCTTCTTTGAATTGTCCTTGACCGAATTGATTATGAAAATGGGCAGTCCAGTCTTGTATTTATACGAATTTTGGCCTTAAAGTGAAGGGACACGTCTTATGGAGGCAAACCGACATGGTATAATTGAGCACAAGTCAACTAGGGTACAAAATAGGATACATGACCTTAAAAAATTGATTTCTCTTAGACTACTGGGAGTTAGGAGGCGAGTGAGGGTTCATTAGAAAGGTAAAAAAGTCCTCTATATGCTGGAGAAGGAGCCATTGTGAAATGATGTCTTCAAAATGATAAAAAATAATTTTTCTATGACTGTTTGGAATTTTTTTAGTACAGACCTTGATTCTTCATGTATAAGGATATTGGGACTAGGATTTAAGGGCATTTTCATAAGGGCTCCAAGTGTGGTCTTCCAACCACCATCCATATCATCAAGTGTGTCATCATTAGGCCTCCAACAATCATCAAGTCATCTAAGTCACCTGACACAGGGACACGGGACACGATGGGCACGCGGATTCGAGTGTCGAATTCGGACACGATGAACCCCCGGAACAGAACACGTCCGGACACGTTATATATTATTTTATTAAAAATATATATATATATATATTCAACATACAATCATACATACATATACATTGATACATCATACAATCATACATATTACAAAGCAATAGACATATCCATCAATGATCCAATAGGAGAAAGACAGGTTACTGTAGTTTTCTCATTAAGTCATCAAAATCAAAGTGTGTTACATAAGTACTAGCCTCTAGGTAGTACACTACCAATGGCAAATAGAAATAGAAAATACAAAACAACTACAAGTCTACAAAACTACAAGCCTCAAGGCAGTGCCGCAGTTGGTAGCTCATGACTCATGAGTCATCAATCCTCATCATCATAATCAACATCACTGTCCTCATCATGATCATCATGCTCACCACTGCTCTCTTCTGTTGCATCCTCCTCCTCTGTATCCAATGTCATCTCTGCATCTATTGGAGTGGAGGATGAGCCCTTTACTGTATCGCCATCATCAAATGTGACAGGCTCTAGCACTGGCTCATTGAGATACAAGTTGGCCAATGCCAACTCAACACTGTTGTCCAGACCCATATCATCAAGAAAGACATCCCACATCTTTCTGTTGCATCCTCCTCCTCTGTATCCAATGTCATCTCTGCATCTGCTGGTGTGGAGGATGACCCCTCTACTATATCGCCATCATCAAATGTGACAGGCTCTAGCACTAGCTCATTGAGATACAAATTGGCCAATGCCAACTCAACACTGTTGTCCGGACCCATATCATCAAGAAAGACATCCCACATCTTTGCCTTTCCCTTCAACCAATTCTCCCTCTGTCTGTAGATGAGAAGAAGGTTGGTGTGCACATACACCATTGTCTCTCCATTGTCTCTGCCCTGGATTGCTCAAGCCTGCTCTTCTTCACACTATACAAATTCCCATATGTGCTCCAATTCCTCTCGCAACAAGAGGATGAATTCACCTAAGAGAGGAACCTCATGGCTAGCTACTGTAGAGGGCTTGTTTCCCCATGAGTTTCCCACCAAGAATAGGGCTTCTTAGTGCCCTGTCTCGAATCACATCATAGCCTGCAAATCACCTAATGCCAGTGGAAAACATTGCAAAGGCATCCTCCACCTCATCAAGGGATGCCCTATCCTGAAAAATCCTCCTGAATGCATCTTTCCTCCCCTGTGAGATTTCACCATCCATGTGAGGAGGGAATTTGCGGGAAGGTCCATCATTCAACCACTCATGGTTGCAGTATTTTGGGTTCAAGGAGTGAGCCAAACAATGTAAAGGTGTGCAATTCTTGTCCCATCTGCTCACAAGAATATCCTATATGCTGATGAAGAAGGCCTCTGGTGATGTCTCATACTCTGGGCACTGACTATGTAAAACAATGTTCCCCACAGACTCAATCATGGAATCCCATCCCTCATAAACCTCTCCTAGGATGGGTTGGTCTGTATCAACAAATCGAAGAAAGGAAATGATAGGGTCCATGATCTGAATAAGTAGATCTACCTTCTCCCACCAGACATCATCCAACACTGTGTCCTTCACTTTCTTTGAGGTTGTTTGATCCATCTTTCTCCAAAAAGACCAAAAATCTGAAATAAACATGGCCCCAAGAGCGGTCTTGACCTCCCTCAACCTCTTTAACATGATGAATGAAGAGGCAAACCGTGTATCCGCAATCTTCAACAATGATAGATTGGTGTACTCCTTTTAGATAGTGAAGGTAATTGTATGGTTTTGTACAAAGTTGCGGATATGTCGTGCATCCTCAATAATGCTTCCAATCCAAAGCACATCAGAGGCAATAGATTTCAATGCTAAGTTCAATGAATGGACAATGTAAGGTGTCCAAAATATTTGTGGATATTTAGCTTCCACAATCATGCCAGCAGCCTTGCAAACAGGTGCATTATCTGTAATGATTTGCACACAAGAATCGACACCTACATCTTCAATAATTTTAATAAATAACTCACCCATATATTGTGCATCCTTGTATTGTCCAAGTGCATCCATTGATTTCAAGAAAACTGGACCATTCAAGGATGACACCATGAAGTTGATGAGTGGGTGTCATGCTAGATCTGTCCATCCATCAGAAACAATGCTAACCCTAGATGTTGTCCATGTTGATTTAATATGCTCAAGCATTTTGTCCACCACTTCCTTTGCCTTCATCAACAATGTGGTTCTAAGCTTCTCTGATCTAGGAGGCACATACCCTAATGGAGCCCCTTAACTTAGAGCTTGGCACATCTCAATAAAAAGAGGTGATCGTGCAACATTAAAGGATATGAAGTCCTGATAGAAAAAAAATGCAATGGTGAGATCAAACTCTTCCCTCTTCTCTTTCTAGAAAATCTTGTCCATTGGACCAAGTGCAGTTGCCTTTCTTTTTATTGCTTGTCCCCCACTAAAACTCTCAAATGAGTTTTTCTTTTCCATGCAACATTGCCTCCTCCCTTTGCCTTACTGCCCGGCCCTGCATCTCTTGTCACATATTTCAACAACGGGTATTTGGGGTCTTGAGTTTGTTTTCCCCGAACATTTGAAGTTGTTGTTGCAGCTCAACTTCCAATAGATGGAATACTTACAGACCCTGATGAAATAGGGACAGGAGGGGCATCTCCAATGGGGACATTCTTCCCCTTTCTTTGCCCCTGCCTTGCAACCCTTGATTGAACCATGAATACTATCAAAAATATACAAAATAACCAAATTTGTAAAACATATGCACCTGCAAACAGCAAACCAAATGCAAAAACATAGAGAGACAGTGCGTTAACCGGTTGCTTGAATCTCCTTGAAAACACTCCCTTGCTCCTTGCTCTATGCTCAACTTGTTGACCACACTTTGTCAACTACCCCATAACAGTACACCCCCATTTTTTCAAAAGGGATTCGTCATGTTCGACGTGGTCGCGCCATTCAGATTCCATCATCAGACGACATTTTGTTATAAATGATGTAAACCCATTCTGCATGTTATAATGTAAATGATCTAAGTAAGACCGTCAATGTATGTAACAACCTAGGTAAGCCTAGTATGTTGTTGATGATTTCCATCCTAGGAGGTTTTTTGTCTCACTGATTCACGAAAGTGATCGGTAGAGTTTTTCCCTCCAGCCTCACCCCAAAGCTAGGGTGGATTTTATCATCAGCATGCTAAGTGAGTCCTGGTGTTTTCTATCGAGTCCTTGTAAAAGTAGTTTGTGCTACTTGGTCTACTGGATCATATTTGAGTCGTAGAATTGGGTATTTATTTGAGGGTCTATACGAATGGGTATTCCCCCTTCATGTATGTAAATGTATTATCTCATATAAAGAGGGTTGGAAAAATAATTAAAATCCCCTCTCAGTCAATTAATTAAATTTTCTGGTCAATTAATTTAAAAAATCTTAAACCAGAAATTTAATTAATTTAGGATCCTAAGTTAGGATTAAATCTTTAAAGGAAAAATTTGTGGGTCCTTGGAAAATGATTTTGAAAGGCCCAAGCCAAGGGAATATTGAGAATTTTAAGAAATTTTGGACCTTTGGGCCTTGGTGGTTAAGTCAAAGTCAAAATTTTGGGGTAATTAACTCAAAAATAATATTTTTGAGTTAATTAAAATTGAATTAAATGTTAAATTCGTTTGTTCCCCAAAATTTTAATTTCAACGCTCCTGATTAAAAGATGATTAAATCTTTTGGACGGTTGAGATGACAAGGATCATCCAAACTAGCCGTTGGAGATTTTGTCCTATAAATTTAGAGGTCTTTGTCAGTATTGAGTCATTTGATCTCAGGATCGTGCACTTGTTCTTGGAAGCTCTTGCAATTTATTTTGAGGAATAAAGCATAAAGTCTTTGGGGTTACAAATTTTGATGTTCCTTCTCGGATCTCTGTGGTGATTCATTTCTAAACTCTGCTACTTTGTTTGAATTTTTATGGTTGATGGCCTTCATGGATTAATTTGCATACAAGTATCTTGTGCAGTTTTCTGGATTCATAAAATGACATTTTGATTTTTCTGGAGGATCTCATGTTATTTTCTTAAATCTCTATCGATCTAAGGTTCAAATCTAAGTGTGCAGGGAAATATTTTTTTAAGGGTTTGAGCGTCTGGGGAAGTCTTCAGTTGGACCAGCCAACTCTCAAATGACATAAATCTGAAAAGCTCATTATTTGTTAAATTCCAAGTCTATCTTACGAAATTGGTGGTTTTGCAAGATCTCCTAGGGCTTGTGCCTCTCTTTCAATTTCATTTTCTAAAACTATGCTAAAAGGGTTCAAATCTAGCCATGAGGGCCTCAAATCTGTAAATTAGTTTGTAAATTTGTATATTTCTTGTAAGCTGTGAGGGTTTTTAAATTTTGGTGTATATATATATTTCGGGATCTGACTGGTTTTGCAGGTTACAGGTTTACTCATAAATTTTTTTAAAGATCTGAGCCAGATCTGGCCTCAAAATCGAATCTGTTGGCAGATCTGAACGTTATTTGATTTAAAGGGCATTCAAAAACTGATTTTAAAAGGAAGAAATTTAATTTTGCTGGGGAAATTTGTGCGTACTGGGTTTTCTTCACGCTACATATCCGCTATCTAATACTGATTTTAAAAGGAAGAAATTTAATTTTGCTGGGGAAATTTGTGCGTACTGGGTTTTCTTCACGCTACATATCCGCTATCTAATTCCCATTGAGATCCATCGATCTGCATAAAGCGTCCTCACTGCTGCCATCCATCTCTGCGTTATTCTCATGCTGCATAATTCCATCTATCCTCTCTGCCATCGAACCCTCGTTCTGCTTGCCGTCCTCTATATTCCTCTAGCCCTCAACTTGCATCAAACGTTGATCTGCTCTCCGAATTCATCACGCTGTCCAGTTGGTCCATCTCTGCTCTTATCCAGCCATTGCCATTTCTTCTTCACGCCTTCATTTCTGTCCTCATCTTGCTGACCATCGAAACCCCTGCATTAAGCGTCGACTCTTTACCCTCCACCCCCTTGCCGTCTTGTCCGAGCCTCATCCTCTGCATCGAAATCTTATCGACCCTACCGTCCCAGCTCCTCCTCCATTCGGGCCATGCTTCATCCGCCAAGCCCGTCAACCCGTCAACCGTCCTCTCCTTCGCGTCCAAGCTCGACCTGCAGAAAATCAAAGATACACAAGCAAACAAAAAGGCATATGTTAAAATTCGAAAACCTTCGTGTATATACATTTTAATTTTTTCGTTTCGTTGTTTTGTTAGACTTTAATTTCTTAGGCCTAGTTTTAGTTAGCAATTAGATTTTGTTTTGTTTTTTTTGTTTTAGATTTTATGGAGTTTAGGTTAGCGTTAGGTTTATTTTGATTTCTTGTTGTTGTTTAATTTTTTTAGTTTTAATTAAATTTAGATCCTAGATTTTGTTAGATTGTAAAGTTAGTTTAGTTTAGCTTTAGGTTTGATTTTTTTTTTTAAGTTCGATTTTGTGTATTAGCTTTTAGTTTTGATCATAGTTTTAATTTTAATTTTAATTTAGTTTTAATTTGATTTTAGATTTTAGATTTGTTTTAGTTTTAGCTTTTAGATTTTAAATTTTAAGTTTCATTTAGTTTAATTTTAATTTTAGTTGTGTTTTGATTTAGATTCTAATTTTTTAGACTAGAACTTTTATTTAGATTTAGATTTTTAATTGGTTTTAGATTTAAAAAATAATAAAAAATAAAAAAATCCCAAAAATTCTTAAAAAAATCTAGAAAATACAAAACATAAAAAAATTTCAAAAATTTCTCTATAGTCAAATAAGCCTCAAATTTTTATCTGAAGTTTGACTGTGGAGTACTTTAATTTTCAAACTGGGTTATATTGGAATATCCTAATTTCTGAAATATTTCAAGCATTTGGCATCGTTTCATGATAAGCTTTGTTAATTGGCTCAAGTATCCTAATGAATGATCGTGGCACTTTCTATTGAATATCATTGTGGTCATTTAGCAGCAGTTACACATCCAATACTTATTTTTAATTGCACAACGGGATCTTGTTTGACTCCATAAGGCACTGGTTTTAAGATAATCAATCCGTGAAATCTCGTTAATTTTATCAAGTATTTGGTGTTTTAGCTGTGTCTCTTGGATTCTTGTCCTTCATTTCTGTTAAGGTCTACCTCCCTTAGCTTGCAAGGAGACCGTTTAGATAGAGAGATTGGGGATAAAGGTGATAGCCCCCAATCTGAGCAGTTGTCGCAGTGCCTAGACAATCTATGCGACAACACAACTCACAAACAAGCTTTGGTGAGAAACAAAGAGGAAAATCACTTTTTTATAAGTCACCGGACGCATTTTCGCGTTGGTCAAATCTAGAAAAACGAGATTCGATCGTTTCCATACAGGACATGATCAGGACTCGTCGTGTCCTGTACGGACACGATCAAATCCAGGTTTTCGGACTCGAATCCACACGCGTCGCGTCGGATTTGCATGATTCTTGACACATGGCCCTATATCCATGAATCTGATTTCTTAGCAAGTCATTAGGTGTGTCATCATGTGGGCTCCAACAATGTTCTGTGAAAATTCATATTACCCGGTATCCTACTCCAGCATTGATGAGAAATCGCATATCTTGTTAATTCCTTTTAACAAATTACTTACGGTTTTCTAGTGTAAACAACAAAATCCATTCACTACAATCTTCACAAATAAACTGCAAAAAAATACAAGTGCGGAAACAAAATTGAACAAGAGTAAAACATAGACACATCTGACACAGTTATTTTTCGACCAATCTCCCCAGAAAAACCCAATGCGGGAAAACCAGTGCAGCAACCGAGGGTTTACATATTATGCAGTAATTTTTCTGAATACAAACTGGATGCCTTGCTAGCTATCCTCACAAAGAATCTGACTAACAAGAAAGCTTGTGAGATTACCTCACACACTAACACTAGAAGCCCACCTGGCCAAAACCCCGGACTAGCAATCCTTCGACAGCCTCTGTGCAGTCTCTGCATCACTCTACGTGGCTTCTGCATTCTAGCTCTTCTGCTGGTCGAATCTGACTCTCTGGCCCCTTCCGGTCTCACACCCCGGCTCTCCAGCACTGGATCTGACTGATCCTCAGTTGAATCACGGACTTCCTTTGGGCTACTGTGTTGCCTCTGTTGGCTCTGCGTAGCTGCTACGTTGCCACTACTAGTACTTCTCTTTGTCTTCTTGTTGTGTATTCTCTGGATCAGGAATCCTTCTAACCGAAATAACTACCCCTTTCTATAAAGATCTCTTGACCGATTTTCTCCCTAAGCACTGCTCACTGAAGAATTTCAATCTATTGATCCTCTTTGTGTATCTTCCAAATGACCCTTCAAGTCCTTATAATCTTCTCATTGAGACTTCAACGGCCGAGATTAAATCGTTAATCAACAGCTAAGATTAACTTTTGACTTGATCTTTGCTTCCTTTAGAAGATTCACACTCTGATTTATTAATACCCTATAATTATTTTATTTTCATAAGCTTAGACTTAGAGTCCCTTTAAAAATAATTAATTATTTTAATAAAACACTCTCTGAGTGGAATTTTCACAAACGATTTTTGCGTTCTTTGGAATACATGTGTCTAAGCCTCCCTGCAAATTTTGAGGCTTAGAGCACATTTGATGCTACCCAAATCAACATGTTCATATTTCTATCAATGACAATTATTGACCAACAGAAGCACATTGAATGGTATACCGCAAGCACAAAGAAATCAAATTATCTTTCCACCCACATCATCCCTCCCAACAACATTCAGGAAATCCCTTATTGTTCTTTTACCTCCAGAGCATGCAGAAGTACCATGAGGAGATGAGCTACCAAATCTATAGGTTGCACTTGATTCAGATTGAGTTTTTTGTTTCTTGTGTTTTTGTTATGCAACCTCCTCTATTTGGATGTATTTCTTCTTTGCTCAACTGAAACCTTTGGGCAAATTGCTATCCCCACGGCACCCTTTTTGTCATCATTGTCCATCACCCCACAAAGATGCCTCCTCACACAGGTATATGAACCACTATATGGTTTTCCTCCATGACAACCATAAAGGCACAAAAACTTGTAGCTTCCACAACCTTTTCCCCCTTCATGTTTGGTCACATAGTTCCACAAGGGTGCCAATGTAGCGTTCCCCTCTAGTGTTTCAATGTTCTCATCAAGTTCATCCCCTTCCTCTTCAAACCCTTCCTCCTCATCATACATTGGGTCACTCATATGGGGATGACTATTCTCTTCTTCTTTTTCTTCCCTACTATTCCTGCTCCCCCTTGCCATCATGAAAACAATGAGTGGAATGATACATATAAGCCAAAAAACACCATCTTGGAATATGAATATAGGTAGTGGACAACCTGCAAATAAATGAGCAAGAAGAAAGAATGGAAAAGAGTAGGAGAGGGAGGAGAGAAAATACAAAAAATAATGACAAAAAAATGAGGGAGTTTGGGGTTTGCTCTTACCTCTTTAGCTCTTGTGGATGGAAACCCTTCTTTACTCCTCCAAGCTCCTCCAAGCTCTCCTCAACTCTCTCTTCTCCAAGCTCTCTTCTCCTCACTTTCTCCTCTCTTCTCCAAGCTCTTTTCTCCTCTCATCTCCAAGCTCTCCAAAAACATAAGAGTGAGAAAATGAGAGGTGAAAAGGACTTTTATCCTTTTCATTCCATCCGTAACCCAACACTAACCCACACCCCAAACCAACTTGAGCCAAAAAAAACAAATAATAAAATAAAAAAGTAATTTAATTGGGTCGAACAGCGGAACTGGTCGGCAAGCCCACCGAAGCGGTCGCGATCCATATAGAAGCAACCGCAAAACGTTGCGTTTCGACGAGTCAATCCGCCTTCTGAAATGCAAATCTAGTGTACGAAAACGTGGATCGGGTTGTATGGTTCCCACGGGCTAAGAATCGTCTGGCCCAACCCGATCCGCATTTCGGTTTTTTGGAGCCACATTTCGAAGGGCAAATCATTCGCGTTTCCTTACGGAACGCGGATCGGGACTTGGAGTCGGGGGCTGGGGGATGTTTCCTGCAACACTGCATGAGTTACTCCAACCTTTGTTTTTCCACCCCTCTTCCTTATGTTTTTCTTAATTTTTCTTTGTATTACTACTCGAAGCTCTAGGAAATGAGAGCATGCTTTAAATATGTGTAGTAGTGGTTACCCCCTTAGTGGTGGGGAAGTTCATTGCCCACCAGGGGTTGGGACATGCAAGGGTTCCTTTTCAATGATGTGATAGGGAAACAATGGCCTCAGGAACTAGGTGATGGACATAGTGATAAGGGGTAGAGTTCATGCTTGGCTTTTGCCCATGTGGTAATGTTAATGTCCCGACCATCTTTTGCATTTTATATTTTTCTTTCTTTTATTTCTTACTCATGGCCATGACATTCTCTTTCTTTTTCTTTTTGGGGAGGGGGTGTGCTAAATCCCAGTGGACCCACAGTCAAGTGGGCCAGGAGAAGGGAGGTGGAATAAGGATTCATAATGCATGGAGGGGTGTGATAAGTATGGAAAAAGGTATAGATGGGACACACTATCTCAATCATGGATTCCCAAGTAGTGCCCTCCCTAAAGCAATAAGCCATTAGAGGTGACCCCGCTAGACTACGATAGAAAATAATCCCTCCATTTAAGGCGTGGGAACAAGGCTATGACCAAGACCCTTCCTTCGTCCAAGTCTCCCCATAATTCATGCCAAATGCCCAAAATAAAAATAAGCATAAGCATCCTGATGCAAAATGAATAAAGTACCCTTTAACAAGAAGCCCACCTTCCAACATGTGACCTTGACAAATGGGCGAGGAACATATGATTGATGCGGGTGGCAGAGATATGAATGGCATGTCACATTGGCTACAAGGTGGTTCTCAAGGGTTGTTGGTTGTGGGCCAGAAGAGATAAATAGGAGAAAAGTCTCTCTTAGTGGTCTCCCACTTTTGGTGGGTAGCAGGTCACAAAGATCTTGGCAACTCTACTAGTTTCACCAGTAACAAGTTCACCTATCCACATCTCATTTAATTATTGAAGAAAATTTCATGGCATTCTATTGGAAATACTGAGAGGGGGGTGAATCAGTATTTCTTTTCAATTTTTAATTTTACCAGTTAGATCACCTATATTTAAAACACAAAATGAACAATAAGAATAAATGCTTTTATTAATTTCTTCTTTACAATATATCAAGTACAATATATGTAGGGCTCCAACCCTAGATGAAGACACCAATCTTCAATCCACCAGGCTCCAACCTGTACTTTTCCAAGCACCGACTTGGACTTCACGAGGCTCCAACCTCTATTTGCCAAGCACCAACTTGGACTTCCAAGGCTCCAACCTTGTCAATTCTGAGGCACCAACCTCAAGGGCTCCAACCCTATATCTGGTACAGGCTCCAACCTGGTCTCTTGAGGACTCCTATCCTCTAGGGCTCCAACCCTATCTTCCAAGGAACCAACCTTGTCTCTATGAGGCTCCAACCTCCTGCTTCATTTCGTCAAGATATATTTGGTTATACTTCACGGCTCCCAAAGTATTCTTCAACGAGCCCTGACAATCTTCAGCTTACCCTTCACTGTAGTCTACACATCACGTCATCAATGACAACCTTTTCTTCTTAGAAGGTGTCACCATTGCTCTTCATTGTACCCAAACAATTTCTCTAAGTTACCTCATGATGGCTTCAACAATGCATCATGGTCTCCAATCAGCTAAAGCTTCTCAACAAGATGTCTTCAATAGGTTGCACTAAGCCTGCTCCAAAAACTTCTTTGATAGAACTGCCCAAATTCAGCACCAAACAATGCTTCAAGTACTTCACAATGTGTTCTAGGATGATACTCCAACGTCTGCTCAAGAATATCCCCAAGACAGTTTCAAACAATACTTCAAAATGCTCCAAACAAGTCCTTCATCCAGAATTGATTCAAGACTTTCACTGAATCTTTCACTTCTTTTGCACTATCCTCAGTTTGGTGGATGAATGCAATCCCAAGTCCGAGCTACAAGACTGAAAATCTGAGCACCACACTTACTAACAGGTCACTGAAATTTCGGGCTTCTACAACAGGTAACTTATCACAGCTCCGAGGTGTATTAGCCAGCAGTCCGAGTTTTTTCCAGTCGGTGATCCTGCTGTCTGTGATCCGAAGTCTGCAACAGGCTGAAATTGCAGGTGTCTGTGAGAGTTGCAGATTTTGTTTTGCTTATGTGCCTTATATGTATATTCTTCACCGAGATTTATGCCTGAAATGATAAGTTTAGACGTCAATATATACAAGGTTTCGACCTTTAATGAAGAGACACGTCTCTTGGCCATGAGGCATGAGCCTACACAAGTCTGCTTAGGTCGGCTCACTTGACAGAAATTTACCTTAAACTTGAAAAATCAATAACTTTCAAACCGCTTGGACTTTCGGGCTGAGTAATAGCTCGTTGGAAAGGCAAAATTATGCTCTTCAAGATGGTGTAGGTTTCATTAAGGAATTTTGCCTCTAAGGTAGCAAAATATATTTTTTAATGTGACTGATTATTTATGAGTGCAGAAATGGAAGCAGGGAAGAATGCCTTTGAGTGTAGAGCCTCATGGTTTGATTTCTTCATTGATTGTCTTCATAATCATGCCTTAGCCTTCTTCAACATAGGGTCACCATCATCATGACCTTGCCTTCTTCAACATAGGGTCATTAGGTCAGCTGTCTTTAAGATAGAGCAGAGATATGGTAGTCTTCCATTATGATCATCAAGATACATGATTGATACTTCATTTGTGTCTTGACATCTTAAACAAGAGTTGTAATCACTTGTAATCATCCTCTGGCATCTTCAAGAATATTTTCCATCCCGGTCACTGACATCATCAATGACAACCTAGATTAACACATTCAATATATGATTTTATAAACATTATTCTAAATAGTGATAAAACATGGGATGCATATGTGCTTCGGCCCTAACCCAACATAACACAAACTAAAAGAAAACAAATGAAAATAAGGGATTTCAATTGCATTTTTATGTAGAAATAGTCAACAACATGCCCAAATAATGCATCTCAATTACACTCATCAAGCAATAAAGAACAAGTTTTTTTCTTATGATACTTCTGGTTATTACAACACTTCAAGGGGAAAAAATAAATAGGAAAGGCAAGTGCTACCTCTTTTGCAACAATATGAGCTATCTCAGGAAGTCGTCCATCAAAGTACACAATCGTTGCTCCTGTCAAAGCCAATGACAAGGTTGATGCTTGAAGATCCTCTGGAATCATAGGAGGGGTTCCAGGTGTGTTGATACACGTGCGAGTCTTCCTGTATTTTTATAAGAGTAATGAGCACCTTTAGAATTAGACAATTTGTTCATGTTGATACCCAAATTTTACAATCTAAAAAGGACGTTTCATTTTAGAAAACACTACATGTGATCAATATTTATTTCATTCTTGCACTTGACTAATTTTGTTAAGCGTGACTGACTCAACACTTGTTAATGCATTGTAAGGACCCTTTGGCATGGTTATATAAAAATTTATGGAGTTGTCAAATGCCTTTATCTAAAGTTTACAAAGGTGATCCATCTAATCATGTGGATCAAGGAGGAAGGAGGGCAATAATTATTCTCAATCTGCAATATAAGGTATTGGGAAACAAGATAAAATCATAAATCCTTTAGAATAGTGAGGGAGGGACATATAAGTTGTATTAAGGGGAGGTTAATTTGAGATAAATTAATTACGGTTTGGGGGAAGCACATAATGGAGAAGAGAGACAAGTTGAAATGCATTTTCTCAAAATTGTTATGATAAGGCTTATAGAATAGCATATGATTGGGTTATAGATATAACTTCGGGAACTTTTCAAGAAAGTAGTGGGAACTCTCTTTTATAACGCCTCAGCAAATGGATGTGCTAAGATTAAATTACCTAAGATGATTGCTTTGCAAGAATACATCAGATAAGGACTACAAGAAATAATCTTAGTTACCTTCTCAAGGAAGCACAAATAAAGTCAGAAATCAAAGGTCTCTCTTTCTTAGTGGTTATACAGCGCTTTACCGTGTACTTATTGATGACTCTACACTGACTCCTAAATTATCTTAGGCTTTAACGGAGGGAAATTTGCAATGTGTAGTGTTGTGGCCAGAGGAGCAGTATTAAGTGAAGAAAAAATAGAAGTAATAATAAATGGTCAAGGGGTTTACCTAATTGGATACTAAGTTAAGAGATCATCCAACCAAAACAACTTCTGAAGCATTTTGATATTCCCATTGTTATTCATCTCTCACCCATTGAAAAATGGAGGTGGGTGCTAAGTAGATTTGAAGTTAGACTTATGAGGTGAATTTACAAGGATTTGTTGTAACGAACAAAGTTCATATACGCAGCAGAATATTCAGAATAATTGAAATATAAAGTATCCATCATAGGACAAGTAATATTTATATAAAAGGTTGAAAGTAAAAGTGATAATGTTATGAGATATGATGTGAGATTGATTACAAATGAGGGCTCGCTTATATACCTAGGCAGGAGCCCCTTCATGAACAGTCATGTCCATAGAGACATGCCTCTTCAGTATAGTAATCATTATTTGTATTATCATTATTTATGTTATTTATATTATTATATATCATATTCATAACATTGTTTTCCTCTTCAGAAAAGATTTGTCCTCAAAGCTTATTACTAATAAGACATATCATTTGTTTCGAGTTGTCATCTTTCAATGATACAAGATGATAGGATCCTTTGAGTGTTAAACAAAATTGTTGAACTGAGAAGGGATTTTATTGAAGAATGTAACTAGGTTTGGTCTCATTATTGTATTTGAGTAATTATACAATGTATTTATCAAAAGAATGAAAAAGAAATTTTTTATTATTACCATAATGACTTATTAAAGCATGGGTTTCATGCTTATGTCATCATTTTATTAGTCAAAGTCCCCATTAAGGACTCCCGGGATTTATATTGAGTCATTAGAGTCATTATACATTTTATGAGACCCTTCTTCGGCTTTTGAATCAT
Organism: Pinus albicaulis; assembly: GCA_034641835.2. Taxonomy (NCBI): domain Eukaryota; kingdom Viridiplantae; phylum Streptophyta; class Pinopsida; order Pinales; family Pinaceae; genus Pinus; species Pinus albicaulis. Next base: position 1,553,045,050 of record CM076570.1, read on the forward strand.
GTAAAAAGTATTAATTTTTAGTCAAATATGAATTTTGTCACCTACACACCAAGTTGGCCCTTTCCTGATGAAGTCGACCTTTACCTGATGAAGTTGGCCCTTGCCTGATGAAGTCAGCCCTTGCCTAATGAAGTCTACCTTTACCTGATGAAGTCGGTCCTTGCTTGATGAAGTTGGCCCTTGCCTGACGAAGTCGGCCTACAAAGGAGCAATTTGACCCACGAGAAGCCTATATATACAAGTGCAGTTCAATCTACTTGCTCGCCAACTCAACAAGTTTGATATACACAAGAAGCAGTGCAAAAAAGTGCGAAGTACAAGAAGGAAGTCAATTGCAGGATTGAAGTTCTTGGGTTATTTATCTCTCTCCTACAAATTTACTGGGCAATCGCATGATCGAAGTGCTGCAGTTGCAGGATTGAAGTGTTGGAGTTGCAGGATTGAAATTTTGTAGTTACAAAATCAAAGTTGTAGGAGGTCGAACTTGCAAGGGTCGAAGTTGTTGGGTTGGAAGTGTTGCTACTGCATAGATCGAAATTTGATTGTTGAAAGGTCGAAGGTTTGAATCGAAGTTGTTGGAAGGAACGAATGAGTTGGTGGTTGGAGGAAGTATGTGTCTAGGTTGGAGAGTCTTGGATTATCTTAAGAAAACTATTGAAGGAAGAGATTTGACTGGGTTTTCCCCTGGATAAAGGTTTTTCCTTGGCAGAGTGCCTACATCTTGTGTCTCTTGTTTTGTGATCTTCATACACACATAATTTGGTAATTGCTTGATGAAAGATAATATAACTATGAAATAAAAGAAGCCAACATAATTCACAAGTAATTATCAAGAAAGAGGAATCAAAACCCTAATTCTACTAAGCATTGATTTTTCAACATGGTTTCAAAGCTAAGGTCAAAGAAGATTGGAGATCACTTTGTTGGCTTGAAAGAAATAGTTACTCCCTCTATAATAAGATACAAGAAAATGGGACTCAATATTGCAAGAAGTTGGATCAAGAGGATCTTCTACTACTTATTCAACAAGGTCAAAAGCCAAGGGTTCTCGGTTGCACTTACAGGTTCACTCAATGATGACAATGCATGGATTATTGATAGTGGAGCATCAAGGCACATGACAGGGGAAAGAAAACAACTTCACACTCTATCAAAGGAACCATCTTCTGATGCAACTGAATCAGGAGACAACAAAAGCTATGTTGTTAGAGGCCTGGGATCAACTTCTTTGAAGCTGGAGAATGAAGCTAAGCTACATCTCAACAATATACTATATGTTCTAGGTTTGATGGAAAGGTTTACGTTTGGGGAAAAGATTCAAGCATCGATAAAGCTAGGGTTATTGGAGTTCGTAAAGGAACTCTATATAGAGTCATAACTCCATCACCTCAAGCCCTAGTTCATATGGAAATCAACCCCATTGAGCTATGCCATAGAAGATATGGGCATCGACACTATAAGGTCATTCCCTCTCTTAATCAACTGGTAAATGGCATCCCCAATATCAAAAAAGATCGTGAAGGAATTTGCAAGGGATGTGTTTTAGGTAGGAATACAAGGAAACCATTTACAAATAGTAAAACAAGGTCTAAAGAAATATTAGACCTCATTCATTCAGATGTATGTGGGCCTATCTCTGATAAATCACTTGGAGGTCATCTTTGCTATGTGACATTCATTGATGATCACTCTAGAAATACATGCCTATACCTTCTCAAGAAAAAGGATGAAGTATTTAAGAAATTCAAGGAGTTCAGATCTGAAGTGGAGACCCTAACCGAAAGAAGAATAAAGACACTATGATCCAACAATGGTATGGAGTTGGAAATACTAAGAGGATGGGATGAATCAGTATTTATTTTCCATGGTTATTTTTAGGAGATAAATCACTTATAATTAGAACACAAAATGAACAATAAGAATAACTACTTTTATTAATCTCTTCTTTACAATAAATCCAATACAATAGTGTAGGGCCCCAATCTTCAATCCTTCCGGGCACCAACCTATGCTTTTCCAAGCACCTACTTGGAATTCACGAGGCTCCGACCTCTAGGGCACCAACCCTATCTTCCAAGGCTCCAACTGTGTCACTTGAGGCTCCAACCTCTAGGGCTCCAACCCTATCTCTGGTACAGGCACCAATATGGTCTTCTTGAGGACACCTATCTTCTAGAGCTCCAAACCACTGCTTCAATTTGTCAAGATAAGTTTAATGATCTTCCAGGCTCCCAATCTCTTCTGCAATCTACCCTGACAATATCTTCAGTATCAACAATGTCTCCTCCAAATCAATTCATCAATGACAACCTTATATTATCATGAAGGTGTCGCCACTGCTCTTCATGATACCCAACCAAAGATCTCCAAAATCACCTCATGATAGCTTCAACACATCATGGTCTCCAATAATATCTCCAAGACCAACTTCTATAAGTCTTCCAAATATTTTCAAGTATCCTTCAAGGTGTCTTTAATAGGCAGCCCAAATTCTGCACCTGCTCTAAGCCTCTACAAGGGCTTCTTCAATGGATCTTCAACAATGCATAATAATGTCTTCAAGAATGTCTCTAGGTTGTTTTCCCTAGATCAAGTCTTCAATACCTCTTCAAGGGTTCAAGGGCTGCTTTACAATGATACTTTTCGAGCAAAAGATTGTCAAGGTTCCTCTTAACGATGTTCAATGAACTACTTCTCAAGAGATACCCAAAATCTCCCAATCAAGTGTCATAGATCCAAAACACTAAAAATCTGCTCACAAGTCTGCTTCAACAAGGGTCTACAACAAGTCTTTTAAGCGCTCAACAAGGTCTTCCAACTTCTTCTCCAAAAGGATTGAATGCAATTCCAAACAACGCTCTCTCAAGAACTGCTTCAATAAGGCTTCAAACAACGGTCACTGCGACTAATGATATCTCCAAATTGTTCCAACACTATGTCAAAGGGACTGCTCTCAAAATATTCGAAATACACAGGAAATTACAACATTCACAAAATCCAACTTATCACGATTTTCGTGCTAAACTTCCACCTTGAAATTTGTGCCAATAGCAAAACATAAAAAACAGCAAAAGAATTTACAGCATTAAATGTTGTACGGTTGCCTCGAGAAATGTGCCCAGAAGTGTTGCGTACAGTCTATACAGAACTGTATGGAAACTGTACAGCAATCATCCTCGGAATTCGTGCCCCAAAATCTGCCTCAAAAATCGTGCCTTTAGCTGATGTTTGTCTTCCTCGATTTTTGTGTGTTTCTTCCTTGGAAAACGTGCCAATCTCTATTGTACGCATTCTTGCCTTGGGATGCGTGCCAATAAATGTTGTTGTACGGATTCGCTGAATGCCTCCTCACTGCTCTCTTTTACTTCCTCCCTGCTCAGAAATTTTCTCCTTGCTCTCTCTTGCCTTCTCTCTCAAATGCTCATGAAAGACTGAATGTTCTTTTCTTCTTCTTCTCTCCTTTTACCCTAAATGACTTTTTGGGCAACCCTAAGATCTAATGGCTCAGATTCATTTAGATCAAGGGATGAGAATAAATTTGCATTTAATTCTCACTTTCTATTTTTTAACTCACCCACTTAAATAAGAACCCACTTAGCCTTTTATTTCCAGTCACCTTTTCAGTTTCTAATTCTTCATTGACTTTAATAAAGTCACTTTAAAATTAGAATGTAACTTTATCACTTATAAAGTCAGTTTAATATTAGACTGAATTTACCACTTATAAAGTCATTTTAAGAGAAATACAATAAAGTGGACACTTTTCCCTAGGCAAAAGATCAAAGGCTTAGGGAACCACTTGTCCTCTCGTACCCAAAATTTAACACTCCCTCTTACCGAGGAAAGTGTTCCTCACCACTCCCATCTTGTCTCTGAAGTAGACATGTTTGCCCCATGGTAAGGCTTTGGTGAATATGTCTGCTACCTACTCATCTGTGGAAATGTACTCAAGCTTGACTGCTCCCTTTTGGATATAGTCTCGAATAAAGTGATACTTGATCCCAATATGCTTTAACCTGTCATGGAAAACTAGATTCTCCGTGAGTCTTATGCAACTCTGATTATCACAGTAAATCACAGAAGGTCTCAATGTCTGACCAAATAGACCAAACAACATCCTGCAAAGCCATATGGCCTCACAACTAGCCAAACTAGCAGCCATATACTTTGCCTCAGTTGAGCTCAATGCAACTGACTATTGTTTTCGGCTGAACCACGACACAACTGCCGAACCCAACCCAAAACAACACCCTGAAGTACTCTTCCTGTCTGAAGCACAACCTGCCCAATCTAAATCTGTGTACCCTACCAATCTCACTCCATCACCTTGTCTATAGTCCAGACCATAATCCACAATACCCTGCAAGTAACGAAGAATGTGTTTTGCAGCCACCCAGTGCACTCTCCTGGGCTCACACATGAACTAACTCATAGTGTTAACTGCAAAACATATATCTGGTCGAGTGTTGACTAAATACATCAATGATCGAATCAGTTGTCTCTATAGAGTAGGATCCACCAACTCAGAATCAGAAGCATGAAGCTTCTTTCAGTTAGTGATCATAGGTGTAGACATGGGTTTGCAGTCCTCCATGTGAAATCTGCTAAGAATATCCATGATGTACTACTTCCTCTATCCCAGGAAGATATGCCCCTCCTCCTGCCACACCTCCAATCCCAGAAAATAATGCATCAAGCCGATATCTTTCATCTCAAACTTTGAAGCAAGATCTCTCTTGCAGCCCTCAATGAGTCTCTCTGCTCCAGTGATGACCAAGTCATCAACATACAACACCAAAATGAGAGGCTCCTCACCTACCACAATGAAGTATAGGTTCGAATCAGCCTCACTCTTAGTGAAACCCAACTGCTACAAGTATGTATCAATCCGAGAGTACCAAGCTCTAGGAGTTTGCTTCAGGCCATAGAGTGCCTTTTTCAATCTGCATACATGGGTCTCCCGCCCATGCACCTCAAAGCCCTGTGGTTGCTCAATATAAACTTCCTCTTGAATGAAGCCATTGAGAAAGGCAGTCTTCACATCCATCTGGTGGATCTTCCAACCCATCTTTGCTGCAATCGATATAATGGAGCAAATAGATGTATACCGAACTACGGGAGCGAAGGTCTCTTCATAATCAACTCCCTCTACCTGTGAGAACCCTCTCGCCACAAACTGAGCCTTGAACTTCTCTATGCTGCCATCTGCAGCATGCTTTATCTTGTAGAGCCATCTAGAAGTAACAACTGATTTGCCTTCAGGCCTAAGCACTACCTCCCAAACATCGTTCTTCATAATAGAAGAATACTCCTCCATCATGGCCTCTTTCCAGACCTGTTGGCTGGCTACCTCCTCATAACTAGAAGGCTCGGTGTCAACAATGCTTGTTACCAATGCCATGTAACTACAGAATCGCTCAGGTGGTCTACTCTCTCTAACCTGTCTCTTTGGACCAGCAACTGATGTGGCCTCTCGCAGGGTGTTTTGAAGCCACTTGGGATTCCTCTTCCCTGAAACTACTTCTTCCACAGGAGTGAAAGAATCCTCATCATCATCAGAAGCCTGAACCCTTGAAGGCTTGCCAACTAATCTCATACATGTACTTGTGCCTGTAGAAGCTGAAGTACCATGCGAGCTCTCCATAAGTGGACTATCCTGTGAATTGCTCTGCATGTTGCCCGAAGATCCCCTCACCTGACTCTGAGAGCCACTGCTCACTGATGGACCTGAAACTATAATAGATGTACCTCTTGATCCCTAACCTCCTACACCATGTGCACTAGATCCCTGTGACTAGCTCGGTTGCTGTTGATTGTCTGGTGAATCTAGATAATGCAACTCCCGTGACCTCCTGAAAGTTCTCTCCTCCTCGAACTTTACATCCCGCCTGACAACCACTTTCCTCTTTGCAGCAATGTAAATCCGGTAAGCTTTCGAGGTCTCGCTATAACCCACAAAGATGCCCTTGTCTGCAGTTGGTTCTAGCTTGGTCCTCTTCTCCTTGGGGGCATAGGAATATGTAAGGCACGCAAAGATACGAAAGTGCCCAACATCAGGCTCCTTCCCTGTGAAAGCCTCCTCAAGAGTCACACTCCCCAAGGCACGATGTGGACTCCTGTTCTACAAGTAAACAACAGTGTTACAGGCCTCTACCCACAAAAATAAAGGTAACCCCTAATCATGAAGCATCGCTTTGCTAGCCCCTACAATGGATCTGTTCTTCCTCTCTGACACCCCATTCTGTTGGGGGTTGTAAGGAACAGTGAACTGCCTGCCTCAGCACAAAAATCCACAAACTCACCAAGAGTATCAAGAGTATACTCACCTCCATTGTCCGACCTGAGTATCTTGATCTTCCTACCTGTCTGGGTCTTCACAAGAGCTTTGAACTCTTGAAATCACTTGAAGACCTCACTCTTAGTCTTCAAGAAATAAATCCAGGTCTTCCTGGAGTGGTCATCAATGAATAAACATAATACTCAAAGCCACTCAAGGACACATGAGACATCGGACCACTCACATCGGAATGAATCAAGTCAAGGATCCCTGTCGTCCTGCTGTCACTGCTGGGAAAAGGAGATTTAACAAACTTCCCCATAGCACATCCTCTACAAACATCAAGGTGATCAAAATTGAAATCTGGCACACCAATGGTGATCTCCCACAGTGTCCTCAAGGCCCCATGATACATGTGACCCATCCTGCGATGCCAAATCTCACACAACTCTGAACTGCTAGATCTATTGTCGGTCTTGTCTCTTGTGCTGCTACTCAATGCCATCAAGGGCTAGAATGAGAACTTTTACACCTTAGCATGGCGCACTCTAATCACTCTAGCTAAAGCAGTTGGAGTTCCCCTAGGATATATGAGCACCTGCCCATTCCTGAACAACACCTCATACCATTTGTCCTCAAATGCTGAGACAGATATCAAGTTCTTCTTCATTCCAGGCACATATAGAACATCTGACACTTTCAAGGGTGATTTGGGTTCCCTATCAAATGTTAATGTCCCAACACCGACTGCTTTAACAATGCTATTATCACCAAGTACTACCTCGAAATCAGTATCACTCTCTAATAGCTCTGAGAAGTACTCCCTGACACCTGTCATATGGTGAGAAGCGCCACTGTCAACATACCAAATGCTAGAAGATGCTCTGCTAGTAGAGGTAAGTGCACACTCCCTATGAACCTATGTGGCAGGTGATATTGCACTGGAGGCCCCACAAGCTATGAACCCAAACTCCCGATCAAAGCTCTCTGAGAAGCCCTCTATCTCTGCAGAAGCTGCCATGGTTTTCTCTTTCCCTTTCTTGTTCTTATTCTCTAGACACACAACAGCATAGTGTCCCATCTTTTGACAATTCCAACATTTGACTTTGAAATAGTTCTTCTCTTTGTTCTGCTGCTTGCCTTTACCTTTTCCTTTGCCTCCACTGGTGGAATCTCCCTTCTTTGCTTTGCCCTTCTTGCCTCTTGCCAACAATGCCACATTGTCATCCTCCTCCCCCTGTTTGGCTGCCCCTAGATGGTTCTTCCTAATCTCATTCTGAATGCAATCATCCCACAACCTCTCCCATCCGGGAAGGTTCTCACGTGCAACAATACCATCTACAAAACTCTCCCAAGACTTGCGAAGTCCATGCAAAGCTATCCTCACCAATTCAGTGGGCGCAATGGTCTCACCTACGGCTGCCAACTCATCTCTCACTAAAGTGATCTTGGTGAGGTATGTTGTAGCACTGTCAGTCTTAGCCATTTTTATGGCCTTCAGTTTCTCTTTTAGGACCATTTTTTTGTTCTTATTTGAGCTCTGGTAAAGCCCGATCAAGGCAGTCCACATTTCATGTGCATAAGTTTTTCCTCTCACATGAGGAATGATATGATCTTTGACTCCATCCAAAATCAATCTTTTGGCCTTAGCATTCCTTTTATTGAACTCTGCTAACTGTACTGGATCAGGAGGAACTGCTACTGGGTGGTATGTACCATAATGCCCCAGACATCTGCTTCCTCAAAGATACTTTGGATTCTCTCCCTCCATGCATTGTAGTTACTCTGCCCATCTAACCTGTCTTGAACCCTCAATACCAAAGACATGATTCACTGTCCTACAAAACTAAAGTTTCAAATCTGGGTAAAGGTTTTCTGTTTTATGTGTAAAAAATCAGATTGCTATAATTTTCACCTTTGTTGTCCCAAACTGCAATTTCCAGCCAACTAAGATCTGATACCATGTAGAATTTCAATCCCCACTCTGGTTATCAATTTTCCCTTATCACTCCATGCATTTAATGTTAAATCCAAGCATGATAAAAACACTAAAATCTGGAAATGACAATTATTTCTTAAAACACAAATTTGGATATTTTACCATTGCTAGAAAATGCAGAATAAATACACAATAAAAATATAACAGCCACACACAAAAAATGAAATAGTGATTTTTGGTCAATGTGACCCTGGAAAAACCCCCTACAACTCCTGGGAAAAACCAATTTGAGAGCTCTTCTTTATTTCTCAAAATCTTTTACAAAGAAACTGAAATACACAGGAAAATTACAGCATTCACAAAATCCAACTTATCACAATTTTCGTGCTAAACTTCAACCTTCAAATTTGTGCCAACAGCAAAACAGAAAAAACAACAGAAGAATTTACAGCATTAAATGTTGTAAGGTTGCCTCGGGAAATGTGCCCAGAAGTGTTGCGTACGGTCTATACGGAACTGTACGAAAACGATACAGTAGTCCTCCTTGGAATTCGTGCCCCAAAATCTACCTTGAAAATCATGCCTTTAGCTGATGTTTGTCTTCCTTGATTTTTGTGCCTTTATTCCTTGGAAAACGTGTCAATCTCTATTGTACAGATTTCTGCCTTGGGATGTGTGCCAATAAATGTTGTTGTACAGATTTGTTGAATGCCTCCTTGCTGCTCTCTTCCACTTCCTCCCTGCTCAGAAATTTTCTCCTTGCTCTCTCTTGCCTTCTCTTTCAAATGCTCATGAAAGACTGATTGTTCTTTTCTTCTTCTTCTCTCCTTTTACTCTAAATGACTTTTTGGGCAACCCTAAGATCTAATGGCTCAGATTCATTTAGATCAAGGGATGAGAATAAATGTGCATTTAATTCTCACTTTCTATTTTTTAACTCACCCACTTAAATAAAGACCCACTTAGCCTTTTATTTCCATAGTCACTTTTTCACTTTCTAATTCTTCATTGACTTTAATAAAGTCACTTTAAAATTAGAATGTAACTTTATCACTTATAAAGTCACTTTTAAATTAGACTGACTTTACCACTTATAAAGTCATTTTTAGGAGAAGAAGTACAAATGGAGACGCACACCTAGGCAAAAGATCAAGGCAGCAGAGACCACTTGTCCTACGGTACCCAAAATTTAACAATTGTTTGAAGCATTAGGGTTTGCATTATTCTTGCTTAAGGGTTCACTTGCATAGCCAAGGCCTGATTTATCAAGGGTGGGCCTTTAATGACTTAGGATGTCATCTAGGGTTTGAGAACTCTTCAAGTTATTATTAAGAAAGTCAACTTCATTTTTAAGAGAGACAATTTCTCTTTTAAAATTTTCACACTCTTCATCTTTCATAACTAGCGCTACTTCATTTCTTCCATCATCCTTATTGCTTGGCTAGTAACTTCCATTTAAGGAAGCAATATTTGATTCTCGGCCAAGGCTCACTAAGAGGGGTGAATCATTATTTCTTATCAATTAGAATTTTTTAAATCTTTTTAGAGCATTAGTTAATCTTCAATTATTCTTGATGTTTATCTAGTAACAACATTAAACAATAAAACACAATAGGCACACGAATTTTAGGTGGAAAACCCCCTTCGGGTCAAAAACCGCTAAACGATTTTCTAATAAATTCATTAATCTTCAACCCCAACTAAAATGAAAGGTACAACTTCCTAGAATTCTAGAAAAGAATTCTTCTCCAACTCCCACTGGAAGGATGCCCTGGTTTCTTATGTAGTCAACTGAATGGATGCCCCGACATCATAGACCAACCTACCACCTTGAAGTGTTCACAGACTCCAACCTATAGGTGACTTCATGCACCAACCTAGCACCTCCCTACCACCGTATAATGATAAAAAATAAGACAAGAGTGTGGACTCTCGTACCGGGGGACGTGGTCGGCCCGATACAATATGATTCACAATGACTTTCAGCAGGCGGACTGATATCATCATGTCACACTGTGACATGCGACCATGGCATAACATTGTCCAACAATGACACTCCAAACCTCCCAACAGTGCCTCTCCCAACTCTAAGCGGATTAGCTCTTTGCAATTTTACAATGATGATTTTTACAATGCGACTTTGTCACGACATCATACTTGACTTGTGCTTTGCTTCTTTGAACACTAGCACCTATTGAGGTAATTTGTTAAGCACGGGTATGGAAAACACGGTCGCTTACACGAGACATGAGAAAGATAAACGTTGAATGCATTTATTATTCATAAATGATGCATTTATAGTACATTATTGTGACCCTTGAATTCATCTTCCAAGGTCTCTTGGACTTCTTATGTCCATTTGCCTTCTACACCTACCCATAGAGGATTAGGTGTCCAATATTTGTGATCGAAAGGGTATGTTGAGAGTCAAGAAGAGGTTGTAATACAACATGGCGAGAACTATGGAAATTTACGAATCTTTACACTTTAGCAGTATTTACTATTAATGCGGTTATGCTCCTCCTACTTAGACAAGTTATTAACTGAATAAATTCAAGTTAAAATCGAATCAAAACACCTAACAGATCTCCACCAATCCAGATCTAGAACAAGTTCATGCACACATAGACAAAGTGACACAGTTATTTCAGGACAAATAGTCCTCGGAAAAAACCGAATGCAAGAAAACTACTCTTCTGGCTGCTGGAGGGTTTTATTATTAAGAATTTTCTAAATACAACAAGCCTGGGTTCTAGATCTGGAAAACCCGACAGAAAATTAATAGATCTACAACTCACTGGCTGATCTAGGGCCAAAATTATGACTGATCCACACCCTCAAACGGGATTTACAGAACTCGGCCAAAATTAGGGCTTAGAAAAACAAACACGTTTAAAGTCACACACCGTTTCGCCGCCTTCTAAGCTCTCTCGACCTCATCGACGTTTCTAAAGGCGTTACTCACATCGAGACGCAGCCTCCCTACGCTTCCTGATTCCTACGTAATCACAACTTCTCGCGCAAAGAAATCACGGTCCTTGAGGGATCACATAGCCAGTCAACTCACGCCTGTTGTCGTTGTCATACGCTCGAAAGCTAACATCCGCTTTGTCGAGCTCGACCAGATCGATCATCCTTTGTCTACCCTTCAGCTTGAAACACTGAATTCTTAGCAAACCCGCCTTAGAATCTCATCTTTAGCTTTCAATGTTTCATCATGTCTTTACAATGACCTCAAGTTTTATACTGTTGAAAACCAACGGCCATGATCAGATCTTGAATCAATGGCTAAGATTAAAAGAAAGCTTGATCCATGTGACTTAACACAATTTCATCACATGTTTAATTAAATTCACTTTAATTATTTAAGTTCCCTAAGTTTTAACTTAGGAAATACATTAAAATAATTAATTGATTTAATATCTCCTAAACAAGATGAAATTTCCCAAATCCATTTCTAGGCCTTGTAGATCCAGTGTACTCTAGTCCCTCCACAAAATTTGGGAGCTAGAGCACAACTGATGCTACCCCAAATACACAAAATCTCATCAAGCACTAGGTTGAATGTGCTCTCTGAAATGTTGGTATAAAGAGGTGGTTTAAGGATGACCACCAACACTGGAACGCTTAGTGCAGTTCCCGAAACTCTTTCAAATCTGGCAAGAAGCTGAAGTCTTTTGCTAGGGGAAGTGTTCCTCATATTTTGAAGAGGGAGACCTTCAACCTGGAAGAAAGGGAGGTCTACAACCTGTGATAGTTTCAGGATGACCACCAACTCTGGAATGCTTGATGTATTTCCTGGAACTCTTCCAAAATTGGCAAGAAGCTAAAGTCTCCTGCTAGAGGAAGTGTCCCGAATTCTTTGAAGAGGAAGAATATCAACCTCGCATAGATGGTTTAAGGCTAACCAAAAACCAAAGGCATGCTCATGGGCATCTGTGTCTCTGACTACAACTCTGAATCTGGAATGACAGGTTGTGGCTCAGGCTCGCTTGAACTGATGTGTCTTTGGGTACAACTCTGAATCTAGAATGACAAGTTGTGGCTCAGGCTCGCTTGATGTGGCTTTGAAGCTTGTAGATGACCACCATTTCCCCCCCTGTCAGATACAAGGTGAGATGATGGCAAAAACTCAACTGCAAGATTGTTCAATACTCTAGAACAAGTTCTGACATATGACTTAAACATCTTCTTGGTTGTTGATGCCCATTGCCAAGAAGCGATCCATCCAAGATGAATCTTTGTTCTTACAGGAGGCTTGTTTCTGAAGCATATGTGTGAAGAATGAGTGTGCCGACCACAATGCTTGCATGGCTAAAGATCGAAACAATGATATTTCATATGGCCAACTCGATCACAGTGTTGCCATTTTACAATCTGTTGTGTAAGAGGAGCAGAATCTAGAACAACTAAAGGTGAGCTATCATGAAGAAATTCGGCACTCTGAAATTTGATGGACTTCGAGTAGTTTGGAATATGAAAGGACACCTCCTTGTCATATCCAAGACCTGCTCTATGCTTGTTATGGACAAGCTCTTCCCAAGGTTTGGTGATGGGCTTGGGAAGTGCAGGCTGGATTTTGGCTTCTGCATTCAAATCCGCTCTTGTAATGGACTTAGTGATTTGAACAGTTTCTTCTTGTTGATGGGAGTTTGTCTCAATGTTCTGAACAAAGACAAGTTCAAAATGACAACTCTTCTGTTGAAGCTCATCTTGCTAAAGTTGAGACTCCAACTGCAAAAATTCAATGTTTTCTTGTGCATTTTGCAAATAGATCTGAATGTGAGAGAGAGTTTCCTTGTTGAATTTTACCATTCCATCAACAGTGGAACAGACCAGGTTATTCAATAACTTTAATGCATCATCAATTTGATCCATTTCGTAACAATGCTTCAGCTACAAATGAACAAATATCTCACACAATTCCAAATAGGTGAACAAAAATATTTTTAATCAAGACACTGCCTGGAACAGTTCAGATCTTGATTCCTAGCAGAAACTCCTGGAACAGTTCAGATCTTGACTCCTAGTAGAAACTCCTCAACCAATTTCAACTCCTCAACGAGTTTCACTAGTAGAAACTACCCCAAAACATTTTTTTGCCTTGACCCCAGCGACTAAATTCTTAGAGGAATTGAACAGTGAGGTGATAATTTCAAACCCACGGGCATGTTGTGGGAGACCAAAAGCTTAGTAAACGGCAAAGGATCCAAAGGGAAATGGGTTTCTCCCTTCAACCATGCAGACGTTTCCAAGATTTCAACAACATAGATGGAGAACCTCGCAACCATTCAACACAAAATCATGTTATGGTTTCCCAAGCTGAGAGCCAACTAGGTCAAATTTCCTACTACCAGGGACTGATACATTTTTCTCTGCTGAAACTGGTTGTTGTCTTCTTAAATATCAATGGGATGTTTAATTTATCCCCTGCAACTGAGCAGAAGCATATGCAAGCCCAGAGCTCCCTGTCCAATGGTGATATGGGAGAAGGACCCGAGCCTCAAAAAACCCAAGCTCGTGAATTGAAATTATCAAACAATGCAGACTTATTCGAATCCAGTTGAACTGAAGAACCTGTAGCGAAAAATTAAAACTATATGGCTATTGTAAATGCAATCAGTTGAAGCTATATTTTGTCGAAGTGGGAGCGCACGGGTGGAAGTGAAGGCCAGTGGCGAAGGAGGTAGCAGCATGTGAGGGAGGGTTGAGGCAGGCCGCAAGAGTCCAAGGGGAGAGGGGTCGGCGCAAGTGTGAGTGGTGGTATATTCCCACTAGCCATGGAGGCCCAAAAAATCCAACTTGGAGCGGAGGTGTCGACACCAATGGAGGTCGTAGTGGTGGCAGGCCAGTGGCAAAGGGCCACGCAACAGTGTTGTGGGGAGGTCAGCGCTCAGGTGGAGGAGACTGTGCAATGGGGATTGGAGTTCGATAATGCCAAGCGATTCCTAGGGATCCAAAATTTGCTATTATAGACTTCACAACGCATATGGCAGTGATATTTTGGACAGCTTTCAACCATTATCAGTGGAGATACTTTCAGAACCACAATTCTACGACAAGATTTTCCCAGAATAAAGACATCCAGCAAATGAGGAATATTTTACAACGTATTTACCAGCAACGTACTTCTCCCTTCATCCTCACGATGGCAGAACTGACATGGCAGTTTGACATTATGAGATGTATAGATCGATCGTTTCCATGATCAATTATTGAGTTAGTACCTCATGATTTGTTGTAGTAATTCACTTCTATTGCACTTGTATCGACTATGACGGAAAGAGAAAAGAGAACACCACAGTAACGCCTCGGCAAAGATTGCAGCTACAATATAGCTGACAGAATTCATTGTGGTAAATGTAATGTTTTTTTTTTTCTTCGAAGGAAAGACAGTGCAGAACGCACAGATGACAGCTAAAATAGCACACAAAAGGTCGAATGTTTAATAGTCAAATGGCAGAGAACCCACTTTGAAGAATACAGCACAACTAATGGTTGAGAAAACCACAGAGCAGGCCACACATCATGGCTCTGATACCATGTTAAACACGGGTATGGAAAACACAGTAAACACACGAGACATAAGAAAGATAAACATTGGATTCATTTATTATTCATAAATGATGCATTTATAGTACATTAGGTGACCCTTGGATTCCACATTCGGAGGTCTCTTGGACTTCCGATGTCCATTCGCCTTCTACACCTACCCATAGAGGATTAGGTGTCCAACAGTATTGTTGTGCTTGCTTCAAGTAATGGTACTTTGGTGTTGCATTGTCATTCTAGTATGTGTCTGAGTTGTCCTATTATGTCCTCCTTCCTGCACATGCATTAATGAACAAGACCCAAACCAATATACAAACAAAATACTTACACTGTCCTGAAAACCATATGTCAGAGAAATATTCAAAATTCAAATGTAAATACATTCAACATTTATGAACAAAACCCAATCAAACATACATACAAAATACTTACACTATCCTACAAAAACACATATCAAAGATGATATTCAAATTAAAACTAAAACACTAATCACACATACCTTGTTGTAGTAGACTTACCCTTGACTGTTGATGTGTTGTCCTTACTGCAGTGATCCTTGAATGCATATTTTTTTCGTGCCTTCTAGAAGCTCGATATTGAATCTGTTGTATCTACGTAATTTCGGATCTCCAAGTTCTGAAATTGCGCCCTGTGGTAGCCCTTTGAGTCCTCTTTCCAATCCCGCAGATCTGATCAATATTGGATTCTTCAAGAAATAGTTATGCCCAATCTCCTACGATGACCTAATTATAGACTGGTTCAGTAGAGCAAACTTGTACGAAGTGCCACGTGTCACTGTTTCAACCTTGGGTCCTGAAAAAGATATCCAACAAACTACAGTTTGTCTTCTTTTTGTCACTTTTTACGAAATTTGAATCCAATGCTTAGAGAAAAAGTTATGACGATTTTCCCAAGGTCACCTGTTTGACATGAAATTCAAGAGCCTGCACAAACCCTAACTTCCTCAAATCATATCTCCGAAAATATACCAAACCAATTGTGAAAAATCCTAAATCTGGATTCCTACTGCAACAAATCTGAATTACTTCTGTTATTTTTCATAATTATCTCATTACAATGGAATATTGAAGTAATTACTGAAGTAGTCTACACAAATAATGCTGCGAAATAAATCTAAGTGTTGAAACAAACTGAACAAAATACAATGAAAAACATCCACATTTGACACAGTTATTTTTGGACTAAGTCCCCGAAAATACCCAACTCGGGAAAACCAGTGTAGCAAATATGAGGGTTTTGTATTATTAAGCAACAGAATCCTGAGTACAACTACAGTGCCAATATTCAGCTCACCCTTCAGAGAAAATCTCAACAACAGAAGAAATGTGAGATATACCTCACTCTACAAGTCCTTGCTAATCCGAAACAGCACTGGTGAAGCCCCTCTCTGCCTCTGTGTGATGCCTACGCTGCAATTGCGTTAGCCTGCGTGGGCAAGCTATGGAACTACGTCACCTCTTCCTCTGCAATGATCAAGCTGATCTGGAACTGAGTTTTGGCCCTCCTGGCTCGGAAACCCCAGCTTCCAACTATCTCTGGACTAAATCTAGAAGGGGCACTGCGTCACTTTTGCGTGATCCCCTTCAGGGACTGCGTCACCCCTCCAGATGACTACGCTGCCTCTTCTACGTCATTGTTGCCTCTCTCTCTGAAATGTACTCCTGGTCCTCCTGACCAGTTACTGCATCTACCCCTCTCTGGAACTGATCACTGAATCGAAATCAATTAGCAAGCCCTACCCTAGTGATTCGATCTTGATCAAAAGTTGTGTCTCTGTCACAAGCTCGAAAATGCCAAATGCTCAATGTGATTTCCATAAGCCCTTCACCCTCCTCCTTATAATCTTTCGTTGACCCTTCAACGGCCAAGATTAAAACATAATCAAGCGCTAAGATTAACTGAGAGTTGATCCATGACTTTATCTAGAAGATTCACACTTAGTTTAATTAAATCCCTTTAATTAATCTGTTTCCCTAAGTTTAGACTTAGGAAAACATTAAAAAACAATTAATTAATTTAATTAAACCATCTCTAAGTGGAATTTTCCAAATCCTTTCTGGGTATTATGGAATACATGTGTCTTAGCCTATATACAAAATTACAAGGTTAGAGCACATCCGATGCTACCATAAATCAACACTCCCTCTTAGCGAGGAAAGTGCTCTAGTAATACAACTCTATGTGCTGCTCTAACTTCTATAACATATGATGTTGTGTTGTTGATGTTGCTCACCAACACTGCACAAAAGTTGCATCTATACTGCTGCTGACTCTGCATGCTGCTGCTGCCAACTGCTACTGTACTGCAACTCGCTCTGAATTTTGCAACCATGCTGCTGTACTGCGTGAGCACTGCACTGCACCACTGTGCACTACGCTGTTGTTGCTCCATTGTTGTTGCTGGTCAACTTACTGTTGTTGCTAATTGCAACAAAAAAACATCCGAAATTGGACAAGTAAAATTGCATCTTGGATAATAAGATTGTCTGCTGCTAACTTTTGCACTAGCTCCCTGAATATTTTGCTGCTCTGCACTGCGTAAGCACTGCACTGCGCTGCGCTACACCACTGTGCACTGCATTGTTGCTGCTCAACTATTGCTACTGTTGCTCCTTCTCTGCGCTGATCAGGCTCTAGTACTACTAGCCACTGCATTGTCTCTTCATCTTCCACTGCAACTGTCCATCCTGCTACTGTCTTAAGGCTTCCGTAGATCGTATGTGATCCAAGAGTTTGGAAATACTCAAGGATCCTACATCTTGTAGATTCTGGATCTACAACTCCAAGTCAGCCCACTTCCATCCTTTCGGAATATGAGCTAACATAGCACAATCAGCTTCTGCCTCAATCTTGGCAGCTCTGGCTTGAGGATCTTGCTTCTCCTCCTTGTCCTTTTTCTTAAGAGGACATTGTGTGGCATAATGTCCCACTTCCCCACACCTGAAGCACTTGATCTTGGACGGATCTTTCTTCTTCTATCGTTGTTGCCCCTTTGATGCAAGGGATGTGTTTTCTTCCTCCTCCTTGACTTTTGAACCGTTGCTTCCATCCTCAATATGGATTTTGAGGACATCTCTCCTCAGCTCTTCTTGTTGCAAGGCTACCCACATCCCTTCCCACCCTAGGAGTTTTTCTCTGCCCAGAATGCTCTGGAGAAAGACCTGATAGTCTTTTGAAACAGAGTTCAAAGTGAGCCTTACCAGCTCTGAGTCTCTAGGTGTTGACCCCGCTGCTAATAGCGCGTCTCGGTTATCCTGAATTCGAGACAAGAAAGAGTCAAAATGCTCTCCCTTCTTCATCCTGGTGTTATGCATCTTCTCCTCCAGATACATCTTCCGCTGCTTGGAAGATCCTTGATATAGCTTTTCCAGCCCTACCCACATTTCTCTAGAGTGTTCTTTGTTGCTATGTGGGGTACGATGTGATCCTTTACGCCATCTAGGATCAATCGTTTGGCTCTTGCTATGTTCTTCTTGAACGCCCTCAGATGTGCTGCATCCAGCGACTCTGAAACTGCGCTGTCAATGAGGGCCTTTAGATCATGCTCATCAAGGAGAAACTGAATCCTTGACTTCCAAATAACATAGTCGCAATCCGTTGCTGGCCATCTCCTCAACTATCGACTTCTCCCTCTAACCCTCTGCTCAGCTAGACTTACGCACTCCTTGAGGAGTAAGTCAATGCTTCTGCTGCTGAACGGGAAAAAATTGTCTCTGAGTAAGAGAACTCTCCGAGGTCAAGAAATCCCCAATTGTGTTTTTCAAAAATTTTCTGATGCTTATGAACCAGCACTCACTGTTGTGCAGCTACTACGTCCTTCAGCTACGCTGGTCTGCTACGCTACCTCTTCTGCAACTAAAAAAGCTTACCCCTCTGTCAACTCTCTTAGAGGGAGCTTTCTCTGCGCTGGGTTGCCCTCCTGGCTTAGATTGCGTAACTACTAGGGTACTCTACTACAGCTTACACAACACCCAGTTTCTTCAACGTTGATCTCCTGGTTCACTCTTGTTTCTCCTGCACTTCAACTTGAATAAGCTCTGATACCATGTGAAAAATCTTAAATCTACATTCCTACTGCAACAAATCTGAATTACTTCTCCTATTATTTTTCATAATTATCTCATTATAGTGAAATATCGAAGTAATCACTGAAGCAGTCTATACAAATAATGTTATGGAATAAATCTAAGTGTTGAAACAAACTAAACAAAATACAATGAAAAACATCCACATTTGACACAATTATTTTTGGACTAAGTCCCAGGAAAAACCCAACTCGGGAAAACCGGTGCAACAGATCTGAGTGTTTTGTATTATTAAGCAGCAGAATCTTGAGTACAACTAGGGTGCCAATATCCGGCTCACCCTTCAGAGAAAATCTCGGCAACAGAAGAAATATGAGATATACCTCGCACTGCAAGTCCTTGGCTGATCCGGAACAGTGCTAGTGAAGCCCCTCTCTACATCTGCGTGATGCCTACGCTGCAACTCCGTAAGCCTGCATGGGCAAGCTATGGAACTGCGTCACTTCTTCCTCTGCAACGATCAAGCTGATCTAGAACTGAGTTTTGGCCCTCCTGGCTCAGAAACCCCAGCTTCCAACTATCTCTGGATTGAATCTAGAAGCCATTGCATCACTTCTGCATGATCCCCCTCAAGGACTATGTCACCCCTCCAGATAACTGTGCTGCCTCTTCTGCGTCACAGCTGCCTCTCTCTCTGAAATGTACTCCTGGTCCTCTTGACCAATTACTACATCTGCCTGTTGAAAAGTGTAACTAGGTTGGTCTCCATATTGACTATGTAATTATATATTTTATGTAAAGAAGAAGACAAAGATAATAAAATGTATTTTTGGTTGTACTTGCTTCATGGGTTATATGAGCAAGATTTTATTATAGGTCAATAGACTTCTTCTTGATGTCTATTAGGGTTGTCTTCTAGTTACATGTGTAATTAAGTGTCTAGTAAATGAAGAGTCTAGTCATCAATATATGCTCCAGACCTTGTCATAAACCTTGTCACAAATCCTTGAAGGAATGGCTCAAAACAGCCCTCACTCAACGCTAGAATATAAGCTTCAATACAGTGAAGAAATGCCTCATTAAATGCTGGAGTAAATACACTACAAGTCGGCTTCTAAACTGTGGAGAAGTCGACCTAATCACTGACTATATGGTCGGCCTAAATCCAGAATTGATACCACTATAAATGCGAATTTTCAGAGGTACAGAGGTACAAAAAAATGCGGATTTTCAGAGGTACAGAGGTACAGAAAAATGTAGATTTTTAGAGGTACAGAGGTACAGAAAAATGCGAATTTTCAGAGGTATAGAGGTACAGAGGTACAGGAAGTGCGGATTTCTGAGAGGAACTAGTGCGAATTAAGTATGGATTTCTCTGAGTTTTTGCAGAAAGAAAAAGTGCGGATTTCAGTGCACTTGTACAGGGTTAAGTATTGATATATCTGCGGTCTACTAGGAGGATAAAGGTGCGGACTTCAGGACACATCTGATATATATATATATATATATATATATATATATATATATATATATATATATATATTGTGGATCAGATGAAAGAAAGACACTACATGAACAGCTCTGGAAGAAGACATCTGTGGACAGCATGACAAAGTCTGGACACACAAAGTTAAGGGCAGAACTGATCAGCAATCTAAAAGGTGTGAAAAAGTGAGGAAGGTAAATCAAAGGTGTGAAAAAGTGAGGAAGGTAAATCTGTGATTTACCTTCCTAACTATAGCTCAAGGAATATGATCCAGTCTCCAATGTTTGTCTAAACAACAAGAAGTAAAACTTAGAGACCGAGTTCTCTAGTACCAGTGCAGAGCAATGCAGATTGGTGAAGAAGAGAAGAATCGAGTTCAAAGAAGAAGTGACAAGGTCTTCGAAGCATACCTAGGTCAAAGTTCTGAGTCTTGGTCATGGTACTTGTCATTTGAAGATCTATAAGAAGAATTCTTTGTGGGTTTTCCTCTCCAAGAATGAGAGGCTTTGCCCTGGATCTAGGAGCCTAATTTTGTGTCTTGTGTATTTTGATAATTGACTTGATGAAAGACTAAATAAGATAACGAAGAGAAGACATAAGTAACTCAAGTAAGCTCACAAGTAATTATCAAGAAGAGAATTTGAATTAAACACCAACCCTCTAAATTCTCAACATGGTATCAAAGCTAAGGTGCTAAAGACAGAGGGTTATTTGACAAAGAGACACTCAAGGATCAAAATTCAGTTTTCTAGAAAGCATCAAAGCAAGAGTCAAAGTCTACATTGTAAGGTCAAATAAGTTTGCAAGGAAATCCTCAAGCCATCTCAAGAAGACTTTCACCCTTATTCAAGGAATCCACACATCGAGGAGGTAATCTTTAACATCAAAGATTCTTGATATTGAAGACATTGTTGGAAGACACATCATTAAGCATCCAAGATCACCTACTTTGAAATCAATCTAAGAGGGAGTTCTTGCTATCATGTAATATTCCCATTTTTGGCATCATCCATAACAGGGCTAGGAGGGACTTCCAGAGTTAGGAGCAGACAGGTCACAGGTACAGATTGGTGCTATCAGTGGGCTCAGGAGCTTTTCAGAGGAGTTTTGAGGAGTTTTCATGGTGTCTGGAGGCATTCGCTTGATATACTCCATCATCCGAGCAGTTTGGCTTTCATTCCGATGCATTCCGATAACTTTCGGAATTTTGAGTTATTTATGGGCTTAACTCAGCTAATTATGCTCAAGGTGGCATTTCGGGAGGAATATGCGATGGAACACCTTAGTGTAATAGCTCATCGGAACCGGGACGAGGAGACCTACACGATGGGACAGTTAGACAGAGATTTCAGTGACCAGAGGAGGCGTGGTAGCCGATATACCCTTTTCTGCATTAAAAAGGAATATTTTATAATATTTTAATAAAAAGGGAAAAATGATCCATAAATAAAATAATAATAAAATAATGCTCTAGAAGGCTCCAAGGGATCTATAAAAGGAAGGGAGGAGGCCATTGGGAGACATCTTTGGGATAGATCATTTTATTGTGTATGAGAGGTTTGAGAACGTGGATTCTCTACTTCCGCCGTAGCCCCAGGACGGAAACCCTCGGGTGGTTTGTGAGTGTTGGACGAAAACCCAACTCTCCTGAGGAGACTTCACTTAGGAGTTTCACAGAGCTTCAGAGTTTGGTGTGAGGATCATTCAGATCTTCAACTTGGGCTTCACTCGCCTGGGCACCCGCTCACTGCTGCAGGGAGAGGCGGCAAAGCAGCTGCGCTTGTGGCCGCATGGGGCCTACAGCCTTATCTTGCGCTTTTCATCTCGGCATTATCCGGGTTTCCATCCTATATGTAAACCCTTTCATTATCTATAATAAAAGCGGAGATTTTCCTTCTGTTCTATATGGTATTGGATTGCAGTGTTTCCTGTCATTTATTTTACATGGCAATCTTCTGTTGAATAAAAGTTTATTTTACGGCAAATTATGGTATTCCGTATTTTTCTGCATTTTAGCTGAAATATCCCATCCGGGATATTACAGTGGTATCGGAGCTACAGTCTTGGCTCAGCCTGCGGGTTTCAGTCCTTAGTTGCAGAGAGTATTGAAGGGTTTATTGTAGAACAACTTCAGAAAAGGGGTTTCAGAAGAACTATTTGTCAGCTATTTCCAGTGTTGAAGAAAGATCAAAATTGTTGAATATTTTCTCCTGTAGGCCGTATCTTATTTAAATGTTCAACAATTCTATTTCAGATTGTTGAATCAATGATTGGCCGTGAGATTGTCACTTGTGTATTATACAGATTGTTTTTGAATTAACGTTGGCCAAAGAGAAATTGGTTCAAAATTTTCATCAAAGGGCCGTAAGCTAATTTGGTCAAATTTTAAATGGTGGGCCGTGGCTTATTATTTTAACATGTAAATTGGCCATGGTTTAATTTTTGTTTCACAGCCAAATTTCATGAAAATATTTCCGTCAAAGGTTTTTCAACAGAGCACACAGCTCTGGACGTAATGGTGCCGAGTTTCCTTTGACCATCGATTTCTTGCAGAGTTTCCGAGTTTCCGAGTAATGGTGTCGATTTCTTGTTCGAAGGGTTGGTCCGCCTTTTCAAATCGAAGGGAGCAAACACAGTTGAATTTGGGGCAGTATTTTCTGATGTCAACGTGGAAGGCCGAGCGGGTTGAAAATTAATTGCTGTCGAAGGTTTTCAAAGGCCAAGGATATTTCACTACGCACAGCCGGCTTTGAAGTGCTTGCAGCGGCTATAGTCGAAGGGAACACTGCGAGGAGAAAGCAGAATGTCAGTTCCGGGTTGAACGACGCACTGGTTACACGTTTGCGACTGTAATATTGGATTGTGGTGTTGACATACACGTAAGGAGCAATTGCAATTTGGTGATCGTGGGCCATATACACGATTAGTGTGGAATTCGATTGAGGTCCACAGCGACATTATCGAGTCACGTGACTCGTATCTCTGCAGACATTCAAAAGTGTCGCCGACATCCAAAGTTGCTTGATCTGCACAAGCGGAAGAGTGTCTTATGTGCGGGGAGCAATAGAGACAGAACTTGGTGCAGAAACGTGGAGATCGTGGGATCCAAGGCGATTTTTGAAGAGGATCACGGTACCATATCAAGCGTATCAAGACGGGTGGAGGGCCGATGACCTGTGCGTAGAAGATGGAATGCAGTCCGTCTAGTTTCCTGTGCGTGGGGAGTTGAAAGATAACATTCTTGCTGTTGTTTTCCTACAGCGTAAATCGACGCTAATAATCTACAGTCAAGGCACCATCAGACATCGCGGTTATAACAGTGGCTGCATTTATGGACAGCGTATCTATGTTTCATGTGTGGGGTGAAATTTCTAGAGGAGGCTCAGCCATTCTATGTTCTGACAGTAAATTTGTGCGGGCAGATTTGTAGTAGTTTATCTGGCCACAAAAATATATATTTAGATCAGTCCATTCTAGCTTTGTTTACTAGCACCATTCCAAGGATCGAATTACAGACTTCACTCCCTTTGCTGAGTTCATTATCGGTGAGGGGCCCAAACTCCATGGGACAAATCTGAGAGCTGGTACAAGCTTGAAACATGCCCATACACAGAATAAAGCATACAGGTCGAGCACGCATTTGTTCTTATGGTTGTGACCTTTCAGTAGGGAGGACACATCTACAGAGAGAGGGATTGATAGGTGTGGCAACGACTATTTGAAGATTGGAAACTCTTGGCATATTTGCGGGAACTAATGTACCAGGTTTCATCTCTCTATTATTCTCTAGATAACCCTGTGCTTAGTTAATTGTCCAGATTTTTTTATGTTCATTCAAGCAGCACCAAGATTTCTGCATTCTTCAATATCAACTGTGCTCACTGTACATATTAAATGAGATGAAAGATAAGAGGTACACCTACAGCAATAGACTTTTAAACTGTTTGATGAAAATGACCACATTAAACTTTATGACAAACTGAGAAATTAAACAGCTCAGAGGTGCAATGCTGAGTTGAGACAACTCAGAATTGCACATGCAACATTGTGCAAGAAAGCTGTTTGCTAAAACACTTCACTGGAAATTATATAGCAAACTCAGAAAGGTGCATTGAACTCAGAAAGACAGTGGTCTTTCCATTGGTTGAACGATGGAGGAAATTCTAAACAGATGGATGAAAATAAAAGCAGAAAACCAGAGAACAAATCCGAACAGCAGACCCTTCTCCAAGAAGGTACATAAATTGCTCCAACAAGAGCATCCGAGGAATAAACAAAGGGAAGAAGAAGTGGGAAATTGGCTGTATGTACAAGGGATGGACTTAAAGAATGAAAGATCAGAAATTGACGTTTCCATGTTAAAGGAACTGGAATCATGTCTTTCGAAGGTACAGCAATCTGATTGGTGTTTGAATTGGGCTTTGAAGCCAGCTATGCTTGTATTAATACAAGCTAGATTTTTAGAACATCCAAGTGAGAGAATCCAGCTGATAGTTGCCTCTTGCTTCAGCGATATCTTGAGGATAACAGCACCCTACCTTCCCTACAATGATGATATTATGAGAAGAATTTTCAGATTGATAGTAGGAACCTTTCGGGATTTGGACAACGATACAGGCTCTACATTTAGGAGGAAATTTAAGGTTCTTGAAGCCATGGCCATGGGCCGAACTTATGAGATCATGTTCAATCTTGAGTGTGATGACCTGATTTTGCAGATGTTCCGATGCTTCTTTAGCATTAGGAAACATCATCCTGATATTGTCATAGCACACATGCAGTCCATCTTGTCGTCATGTATGGGACACGATGAGACCATTTGCTGGAAGTTGC
Source organism: Pinus albicaulis (assembly GCA_034641835.2). Taxonomy (NCBI): domain Eukaryota; kingdom Viridiplantae; phylum Streptophyta; class Pinopsida; order Pinales; family Pinaceae; genus Pinus; species Pinus albicaulis. Next base: position 1,553,070,183 of record CM076570.1, read on the forward strand.
AGACTAAGTTGCTGAATATTTGGAGGAGGAAGCGGTTGGTCTCGCCTGCTGCTTATGAGCTAGCCCAAGGGCTAGTTGAGCAGAACATTGAGTTCCTCGGGAGACAGTTGACCAGGGAGGAGCGGCTCCAGTTCCGTCGGTCAGGCAGCAGAAATGAGCTGAGGAGGAAGGGACTTTGCTTCATTTGCAAAGAACCTTGGGGGCCTGATCACTCATGTGTGAGAGATGCAGATGAGGTGGCAAAGGTAGAGCAGGTAGACATTCCCTCCGTATGCCAGGGTGAGGGCTCTTCTTTGGAGAAGTCCATGGGATCAGTTGAGGATGCTTCTGGGGAACGAGAGCAGCCATGCAGAGATGATGATGACAATAGACCAGAGCTGTGTTCTAGTGTGCAGGGTGAGCAGTCAGGGGACTGTATAGGTGGTACTCTGGGTGATGAGTCACTTGTGATGATTCAGCCAGAGCAGCATATGACGGAGCCTGAGTCAGCAGAGGAGGATACTATGGACACCAGGCATGACATCTCCTTGGGTGAGATCCAGATGGGCACCCACACTGAGCCTATGATAGATATGCAGCTAACATTAGGGTCAGCCTTTGAGGAGGAGCAGTCAGATGCGCAGACACCAGTTGCAGATCCATATCCTCTAGAGACATTGGAGGTCGATGGGATAGTCTTGCAGGGAGCTAGGGCACTAGCAGGTACAGAGGTATTGGATGATGGTCGCAGGCAGCAGTATCATCGGCTTCAGACGGACCTTCGTGTTTTGAGAGAGAAGGCCACGTCAGTACGGGAGGCCAATTTATTGCAGGACCAGGAGCTGGAGGGTATGAGAGTGATTTGTGCCAAGTCGGCGGCCAAGTTGGTCCGCATTGGGGAACGACTAGATTCCCTGATGGTACAATCAGAGGGCAAGTTGGAGCATCCATCCTTGGGCCGACACATTGATGAGGTGTCGATAGATGTACCCGCAATCAGCAGAGCTGCAGTATTTTCAGTGAGTAGTACTCTCCAGGAGTACATCGATGGGGCTTGCAGCATATCTTGCCCACTTTGGCCCATTATAGGGAGAGGGGCTTCTTCCTACAGGCAGCTTTCTTTGACAGATAGGGCAGATCAGTGTGAGTCGATTACGGGCTGGCAGCGACACTCTAGGCATATTCCATATGCAGTTGTTGCCACATCGGATTCTTTTTCCAGGATGGACTGGCAGGAGATCATGAGTTGGTACCCTCTTGGTGGTACAGTATTCTTCATAGGGAGCATAGCAGAGCAGGGGCCCTTGGACATAGTTGCTGTTACAGATTCCAGTTGGCAGGAGGGCACCGATTGTCGTTACTTCAGGACTCCTTCCCGATTTCAGGAGAGCAGGATCAGCGTGGGATTGAGCCAGCAGTTGGATTGGAGAGAGGTGATGAGTTGGTATGCAGTTGGTGGAGCAGCTTATACAGTTATAGGTACAACACAACAGGGGCCAGGGAGCATTGATGCTTGTTGGCCGACTTCATTTCATGGGGCATCAGCTATAGTCAAAGGCAGTGTGCAGCCCGAGCCGTGGGACTTGGGCGATGATTGGCCAGGGTGGCGATGGGATCCAGGAGGATTGTTTGTTGACTGGGACAGAGAGAGATCAGTTTGGGATCCCGGCATTGAGGGGTCTGTTCTGAGAGGTTTGACACAGGTGCACGGCAGCACCCAGAGGTTGGTATGGGATCCAGGCATTGGGTCTGAGATGCGGCAGGCCAATGGAGTGGTCCACCTATTTCGATTGCTTGAGGGCAAGCACTCTTGGGGCGGGAGGTCTGTAATATTCCCATTTTTGGCATCATCCATAACAGGGCTAGGAGGGACTTCCAGAGTTAGGAGCAGACAGGTCACAGGTACAGATTGGTGCTATCAGTGGGCTCAGGAGCTTTTCAGAGGAGTTTTGAGGAGTTTTCATGGTGTCCGGAGGCATTCGCTTGATATACTCCATCATCCGAGCAGTTTGGCTTTCGTTCCGATGCATTCCGATAACTTTCGGAATTTTGAGTTATTTATGGGCTTAACTCAGCTGATTATGCTCAAGGTGGCATTCCGGGAGGAATATACGATGGAACACCTTAGTGTAATAGCTCATCGGAACTGGGACGAGGAGACCTACACGATGGGACAGTTAGACAGAGATTTCAGTGACCAGAGGAGGCGTGGTAGCCGATATACCCTTTTCTGCATTAAAAAGGAATATTTTATAATATTTTAATAAAAAGGGAAAAATGCTCCATAAATAAAATAATAATAAAATAATGCTCTAGAAGGCTCCAAGGGATCTATAAAAGGAAGGGAGGAGGCCATTGGGAGACATCTTTGGTATAGATCATTTTTATTATGTATGAGAGGTTTGAGAACGTGGATTCTCTACTTCCGCTGTAGCCACAGGACGGAAACCCTCGGGTGGTTTGTGAGTGTTGGACGAAAACCCAACTCTCTTGAGGAGACTTCACTTAGGAGTTTCACAGAGCTTCAGAGTTTGGTGTGAGGATCATTCAGATCTTCAACTTGGGCTTCATCAGTTTCAGTGGGTTCAGTTTCAGCTGTTGCCAGAGGGAGAGTGCAGCAGTGCAGTGTGTGGCCAGTACAGTTCAGCAGCTTATCTTGGTGGCCAGTTTTCTATCTCAGCATTATCTGGGTCAGATCTATATGTAAACCCTTTCTATTATCTATAATAAAAGCTGAGATTTTCCTTCTGTTCTATATGGTATTGGATTGCAGTGTTTCCTGTCATTTATTTTACATGGCAATCTTCTGTTGAATAAAAGTTTATTTTACGGCAAATTATGGTATTCCGTATTTTTCTGCATTTTAGCTGAAATATCCCATCCGGGATATTACATATCATCTCCAACAAGGAAGCTGATAGAAGAAGTAAAACATCTACTCAAGTAAGTATCTCTATGACTTCATATGAATCTATCAAAATGTTTTCTTTGCAAAGAAAGAAACAAACGGGTTAGGGTTTCAGATTTTCCTGCATGGAAGACAAGGACAATGAAGTCATGCCAAATACATGAAGGGAGATATAAGAGCCCGAAGGATTCTTACAGAATCCATAAAAGACTCTCTCATCTCCGATGTATCAAATCTAAAATCATCAAAAAGGAATATATGAGAAATTGGTGGAGCTATTCTCTGTGAGTACTACAGGAGAATAAATCTGAGATCAACTGTAGGAACTAGGAGAAGTAATTTCTGACACTAAGATGACTAAAGTGGTGTTGAATGCTCTGCCAGGAGAATGGGGAAACTTCACTTCAAGTTTATACGGGAAGAAAGAAGCCACACCATTCCACGATTTATGGTCTCTATGTAACATAGAGGAAACAAGATTGAAAGCCAAAGGTGTTAAAGGATCAAGTGAAGGAAATCAAGCCTTTGCAGCCTCATCAAGGAAGAAAGGAAGATTCGGTAAGTTTGGTCCTTAGAATAGTATGGACAAAGCATGATGCTTTGGATGTGATAAACTTGGGCATTTTAAAACAGATTGTCCTAAATTTGAAAAGGATGAGAGAAATAGGGAAGAAGCCCATATCTCAGAAATGATGGAAGAACCTGATGCAAAGAAATCTAAGAAAGAAGAAGTGAGAGATCTCCTCTATTACCAATCTGATTCTTCTTATGAGATTCTTCAGTTTGAAAGTATCCATGTACCTGTATGAATACCTCCCTAGTTAAGAGGGAGTGTTGAAAAGTGTAGCTAGGTCGGTCTTCATATTGACTATGTAATTATATATTTTATGTAAAGAAGAAGACAAAGTAATAAAATGTATTTTTGGTTGTACTTGCTTCATGGGTTATATAAGCAAGATTTTATTATAGGTCAATAGACTTCTTCTTGATGTCTATTAGGGTTGTCTTCTAGTTACATGTGTAATTAAGTGTCTAGTAAATGAAGAGTCTAGTCATCAATATATGCTCCAGACCCTGTCATAAACCTTGTCACAAATTCTTGAAGGAATGGCTCAAAACAGCCCTCACTCAACACTGGAATATAAGCTTCAATACAGTGAAGAAATGCCTCATTAATTGCTCGAGTAAATACACTACAAGTCAGCTTCTAAATTGTGGAGAAGTTGGCCTAATAGTTAACTGTATGGTCAGCCTAAATCCAGAATTCATGCCACTATAAATGGGGACTTTCAGAGATACGGAGGTACAAAAAAATCCGGATTTTCAAAGGTACAAAGGTACAGAAAAATGCAGATTTTCAGAGATACAAAGGTACAGAAAAATGCGAATTTTCAGAGGTACAGAGGTATAGAAAAATGTGGATTTTCAGAGGTACAAGAAGTGCGGATCTCAGAGGTACAGGAAGTGCGGATTTCTGAGAGGAACCAGTGTGGATTAAGTATGGATTTCTCTGACTTTTTGCAGAAAGAAAAAGTGTGGATTTCAGTGTACTTGTACAGGGTTAAGTACTGATATATCAGCGGTCTACTAGGAGGATAAAGGTGCGGACTTCAAGACACATCTGATCAACTGAAAGAAAGACACTACATGAACAGCTCTGGAAGAAGACATCTGTGGACAGCATGACAAAGTCTGGACACACAAAGTTAAGGGCAGAACTGATCAGCAATCTGAAAGGTGTGAAAAAGTGAGGAAGGTAAATCTGTTCCTAACTACAGCTCAAGGGATATGATCCAGTCTCCAATGTTTGTCTAAACAACAAGAAGTAAAACGTAGAGACCGAGTTCTCTAGTACCAGTGCAGAGCAGTGCAGATTGGTGAAGAAGAGAAGAACCGAGTTCAAAGAAGAAGTGACAAGGTCTTGGAAGCATACCTAGGTCAAGGGTCTAAGTCTTGGTCATGGTACTTGTCATTTGAAGATCTATAAGAAGAATTATTTGCAGGTTTTCCTCTCCAAGGAGAGGTTTTGCACTGTCTCTAGGAGCTTACTTTTGTGTCTTGTGTATTTTGATAATTGACTTGATGAAAGACTAAATAAGATAATGAAGTAAAGACATAAGTAACTCAAGTAAGCTCACTAGTAATTATCAAGAAGAGAATTTGAATTAAACACCAACCCTCTAAATTCTCAACACTGCCCCTCTCTGGAACTGATCACTAAATCGAAATCACTTAGCCAACCCTGCCCTAGTGATTCGATCTTGATCAAAAGTTGTCTCTCTCACAAGCTCGAAAATGCCAAATGCTCAACGTGATTTCCATAAGCCCTTCACCCTCCTTCTTATAATCTTTCGTTGACCCTTCAATGGCCAAAATTAAAACATAATCAAGGGCTAAGATTAACTGGCAGTTGATCTATGACTTTATCTAGAAGATTCACACTTGTGAAAATTTTCAACCAGTTGCAATGATAGATTTATTTCTCCTACTTATTATTTCAATAACTTATTATTCAGAAATTTCCGGCAAATATCGAAATAAATACTACTGCAACATTCACAATTATATATGCAGAGAAATAAACAATAGAGAACATAAGCACAAGAATCAACCACATGTACACAGTTATTTTTGGACAATTGTCCCCGGAAAAAACCAATGTGGGAAAACCAGTGCAGCAGATGAGAGTTTTATTAATTCTTCAACAAAAGATATCTTTACAAGGAAAATATTCGGCAGATAAATTCTGAACCACCTGAGACTGAGTACCTAGCTTTCTCGGACAAATTTGTGATACCCAGAACAGCCCGTGCAAGCCCTTGCATTAGTCTGCGTGTTCTCTGCGCAGTCCCAGCGCTGGACTGCGTGAATTTGCGTGGAGACTGCGTGGGGTCTCTGCGCTATAGCCTCAAGCTACCTTCAGTGACCCATTGTTGCTCTCCGACCCTGATCTCGATCACTCCTCACCTCTTCCTGCTTCTGCAATTTCTTGCCATGCAACTCTACCACTAAGATCGAGTTCTACATTAGAATGGATCTCCTTCGGATACTGAGTGTGTGCCCGACTTGTCTTCCAAGTGACCCTCAAGCCTTCCTTCGTAATCTTCCTGTTGGAGAACCAACGGCCCAGATTAAAAGATTAATCAATGGCTAAGATTAAATCTTGACTTAATCCATGTTCTAGAAAATTCACACTTCGACTTATTAATGCCCTTTAATTATTTCATTTTCCTAAGTTTGGACTTAGGGTCTCCATTAAAATAATTAATTATTTTAATAAGTCTGAACCGAGTGGAATTTCCACAAACTGTTTTTGGGTTCTTTGGAATGTTGTTGTCCAAGCCTCCCTGCAAACTTTGAGACTTGGAACACTTCCGGATGCTATAAAAATCAACACTCCCTCTTAGCGAGGAAAGTGTTCCAACAATATCCCTATTGCATGCTGCTCTGATTCTAAAGCACCCTCTACGTTGCTGCCCCCTGTACTGCTGCCTTTGACACTGCCACTGTCACTTGTTGCATCTGTACCACACCTCCCTCTGAATACTAAATCCTCCATTCCTGCTACTAGAAGGGATTCTTCATCATCCCCATCTTCTCTCTGAAGTAGACAAACTTTGTCTTTCCCAGAGCCTTGGTGAGGATGTCTGCCACCTATTCTCCTGTTGGAGTGTAGTGCCACTGAACAGCTCCACATTGTACCCAGTCCCTGATGAAGTGACACCAGATGTCAATATGTTTCGACCTATCATGAAACACAGGATTTTCAGAGAGCTTTACACAACTCTAATTATCACATAAAATGTTGGTCGCTTCCATTTTCTCCTTGAGTAGATTTAGTAACAGTTTCCTAAGCCATATGGCTTCGCACGAAGCTGTGCTAGCTGCCATATACTCTACCTCTGCTAAACTTAGTGCCACGGACTTCTGTTTCCTACTGCACCAGGAAGTCATTCCTGATCCCAGACTGAAACAGTACCCACTGGTACTCTTCCGATCAACTGAACTTCCAGCCCAATCTGCATCAGTAAAACCACTCAACCTGATATCATTGTCACGGGTGTACTTCAATCCAAGCTCGACTGTTCCTCGAAGGTACCTAAGAACATGTTTGGTTGCTGCCCAATGTGCCCTCTCTAGTTGCAACATGAACTGACTTAGGGTATTAACAGCATTACAGATGTTTGGCCTTGTATTTACCAGATACATCAATGACCCTATGAGTTGTCTGTACAGCGTAGGATCAACTTCATCATCATCGGACGTGTCGATTTTCCTCCAGTTGGTAATCATTGAACTGGTCATGGGTCTACAATCCTCCATCTTAAATCTCTTCAGAATCTCTGTAGTGTATCTTCCTTGAACAAAGGAAGATCTCCCCATCCTACTGCCAAACTTCCAACCCCAAAAAATAGTGCATCTGTCCCAGATCCTTCATGTCAAACTCTTCAACTAAATTGTTCTTGCAATCTGTGATGAGCCTTGATGATCCTGTCAAGAATAGATCATCCACATACAATATGAGTATCAATGGCTCACTCCCTACTCTTAGATAGTAGAGATTGGGATTTGCACCACTCTTGACGAATCCCATCTTCTGCAGATAACTGTCAATCCGACCATACCAGGCTCTGGGAGCTTGCTTCAGTCCATATAATGCTTTCTTCAAACTGCACACATGAGATTTTTGATCATGTGTCTCAAAGCCCTCCGGTTGTTCTATATACACTGCTTCTTCTATCACACCATTCAAGAATGTTGTCTTGACATCAATCCGGTGAATTTCCCATCCCATCTGCGTAGCAAAGGATATCACGGACCTGATCGATGTGTATCTGGCTATCGGGGCAAAGGTTTCTTCATAGTCTATTCCTTCCTTCTGAGCATACCCCTTAGCCACGAACCTGGCTTTAAATTTCTCAATGCTACCATCTGCAGCATGCTTGATCTTGTAGATCCACCTGGATCCTACAACAGATCTCTCTTGTGGTCTAGGTACTACTCCCCAGACATCATTTGTCATGATGGAACTGTACTCTTCCACCATTGCATCAACCCATACCTGGTGCTAAGCAGCTTCCCAGAAACTGGAGGGTTCTCTGACTTAGGCTTGATACCTTTCAGGCTGCTTACGCTATCTCTTCTCATTCCTGGGATTTCCAACAAAAACCTCTGCATCCTTCAGAATCTGTAGAAGTTCCCTCCTCGTTCTTCCACTGGTGGTTGCTGGATTTATCGGCTCTCCTTCTTGCAAATCCTCAGGAGACCCATCCTTTGGATCACTATGCCTTGGAGAGGCAACTGAATTTTCTGCTTCTGGTTGTTGGGGCTGGACCAAAGGCTCTTCCTCTGACTGCATAGCAAAAAGCAATTCTCGTGATCTTCTGAAGGCTTTTTCCTCCATAAATTTCACATCTCTTCGCACCACTACTTTCCTACTCTCAATAATGTAGATGCGATAAGCCTTTGCATTCTCGTTGTATCCTACTAAATACCCCCTTTCAGCAGTCATCTCCAACTTCTTCCTCTTCTCACTGGGTACATGACAGTAAGTTGTACTGTCGAAGATTCTAAAGTGACTCACTTTGGGCTTGCTGCTAGTGAAGACACTTTCTGGCGTGATCTTTCCCAGTGCAGTGTGAGGAGTTCTGTTCTGAATGTAGGCAATTGTATTACACGCTTCAACCCATAGGAATTTGGGCATGTCTTGGTCATACAACATAGCTCTGGTTACTTCAACAATAGTCCGGTTCTTCCTTTCTTCCACTCCATTCTGTTCCGGATTATATGGAGCTATCCATTCTCTTTTGATGCCTTCCCTTGCGCAGAATCCGATGAATTCTTTATCTATGTATTCACCTCCATTATCTGATCGCAACACCTTGATCCGCTTCCTTGTCAGATTCTCCACCAAAGCTGTAAACTCTTTAAATCGACTAAAGACTTCATCCTCGTCTTCAAGAAGTAGATCCAGGTTTTCCTGGAATGGTCATCTATGAAGGTGACGAAATATTCGGCACCACTAAGAGCTCTTGTGGACATCGGCCCGCAGATATCTGAGTGTATTAGATCCAACACACCCTTGGCCCTATTGTTGCTTCTCTAATATGTTGCCTTGGCATATTTCCCCAATACGCACCCCTTGCAGACATCATCCCGCTTGGTGCTCAATTCTGGAACACCTGTGATAGTCTTCTGGAGAGTTCTCAACGCCCCATGATGCAAATGCCCCATTCTTCTGTGCCATAGCTCATTCAGATTTGTTTCATCTACACTGCCAACCAGTGCCATTGGGGAATCAAGTTGCAGCTTGTACAACTTGTTGCTTCTTACCCTGATTTGTGCCTTCCTCTTCCAATTGTATTGCTTGACGTAGACTCTATTGCCAATAAAGTAGACGTCATATCTCGGATTTGAAGTTGTGACACTAAGAGTAGATTCATCCCCAAAACCGTCAAATGTAGTACATTAGTGGCCCGGATTCTGTTCCCTGCCTCGGTCTGAAAAACTACAGTAACTTTCCCAATGGGAGTGCACTTTGCTCTATTAACCATGGTTATTTTGAAATTCATCTGCTCTTCTAGGGAGTCGAAAGAACAGTCCCGTACTCCCGTCATGTGAGCAGAGGCTTCACTGTCAATATACTAGACATCTGAGGACGTAGTGCTTGATGCACAAGCAAAATATTCCTCTAATCTCGATGCCAATACAGATACATCGTGATCCATTCGTTCTATCGTTCTTCCCCTCCCCCCATCTCCTGGAGGACTGCATGAACACTTCTACGTTGTTGCCCTGGAGAACCGCGTAGATCTTCGTTCACTGATAGATTCCCCCTCTCTGTTATTCATCTCTGGCTCTGATACCATGTGAAAATTTTCAACTAGTTACAGTGATAGATTTATTTCTCCTACTTATTATTTCAATAAGTTATTATTCAGAAATCTTCCGACAAATATCGAAATAAATACTACTGCAACATTCACAATTATATATGTAGAGAAATAAACAGTAGAGAACATAAGCACAAGAATCAATCCCATGTACACAGTTATTTTTGGACAATTGTCCCTGGAAAAAAAAATCTGGGAGAACCGGTGCAGCAGATGAGGGTTTTATTAATTCTTTAGCAAATGATATCTTTACAGGGAAAATATTCAGTAGATAAATTATGAACCACCTGAGACTGAGTACTGAGCTTTCTCGGACAAATTTCTGATACCCAGAACAGCCCTTGCAAGCCCCTGCGTCATTTTGTGTGATTCTCTGCACAGTCCCAGCGCTGGACTGCGTGAATCTACGTGGAGACTGCGTGGGGTCTCTGCGCTATAGCCTCAAGCTACCTTCAGTGATCCACTGCTGCTCTCCGACCCTGATCTCGATCACCCCTCACCTCCTCCTGCTTCTGCAACTTCTCACCCTTCAACTCTCCCACTGAGATCGAATTCTACATCAGAATGGATCTCCTTCGGGTACTGAGTGTGTGCCTGGCTTGTCTTCCAAGTGACCCTCAAGCCTTCTTTTGTAATCTTCCTGTTGGAGAACCAACGGCCCATATTAAAATATTAATCAATGGCTAAGATTAAATCTTGACTTATCCATGTTTTCTAGAAGATTCACACTCTGACTTATTAATGCCCTTTAATTTTTTCCTTTTCCTAAGTTTGGACTTAAGGTCTCCATTAAAATAATTAATTATTTTAATAAGTCTTGAACCAAGTGGAATTTCCATAAATTGTTTCTAAGTTCTTTGGAATGCTGTTGTCCTAGCCTCCCTGCAAGGTTTGAGACTTGGAACACTTCTGGATGCTACAAAAATCAACAACACTTAGTTTAATTAATACCCTTTAATTAATCAATTTCCTTAAGTTTAGACTTAGCAAAACATTAAAAAACGATTAATTAATTTAATTAAACCATCTCTAAGTGGAATTTTCCAAAATCCTTTCTGGGTATTATGGAATACATGTGTCTTAGCCTATATACAAAATTACAAGGTTAGAGCACATCCAATGCTACCATAAAACAACACCAATATCTGAAATTTGGCCACGCGCTTCATCAGGATTTCGACTCAAATGGGTTTTTTTCAGCATCTGAAGCTTTGCGGAAAAAAGGTTATAGCGATAATGCCACAATGACTTGTTTTAAGTAACAAAATCCTTGCATCAGGAGGATATGAGGGTCACAATTTATATAAATGCTTAGGTTGAGAAGGTCTTCAACAAGTGAATGTTAGAGGGATTTTAGGAGTTTAAAAAATTATTAATTACTGACTATTCAATGACCGCAACCAATGATTAGTGTCATGCCACAACCCCATGGGGTTTTAGCCCACTAACTGGGGTTACTAACTTCAAACACGAATATCTCTCAAACCGTGAAGAATTACATGGTGTGCCATATATCAACGAAAACATCTCGACAAGTAGAAACCATCCAAAATATCCTTGACTCGGAATAGAGTAAGTTGTCAAGTCAAAATTCCCATGCAAGATCGGGGTAGCCCCTGGCGCTGCTAGGGTTGACATCAATGACAACCACTAGTCAACAATTTCATTGTGAATATTTCTTCATTCTCCTTTGCTAGACTACTCTTCTTTTATTCTTGTAGCTTCACATGTTTCGGCCTTGAAAAGATTAATGTCTGATTTTAGTTTGAAGATTTCTTCATCCTTTTCTTCTAGTTGGCATATCATGGTGTTTCTCTCCTTTTTTGCTTCATCAACTTGTCCTTTTATGAATCCCAAAGTTTCCATCACCTTCTCGGCTCCTTGCACTTGTAATAATTTTGGGCAATTGGGTCCAAACTCCATGTTGCACTGCTCATATGACGATAGTCATATTTTTGTTGGATTCCTCTTTCGAAGAGGTGCAAGATTGATCTAAAGATCATCTTGTTTGGATGAGCACAACGTTTATTTTGAATTTATTTTCCACATGTGCAAGGTCAGCCAGATTTGTAATGTAGGCTCACATGCATAATAGATGTGTCACACACCCTCACTAATGGATATAAATTGGAGAGACTTGAGGTCATTTTCATCATCAACTCATCACACATTCTCTCATTGTGATCTGATTGGTTCGATAGCCTTTGGAGGCCTTTTTCCCCTCACACATGTGGAGCTAAGCTGATGTTTTCTGCGGATCTGTTTAGGGCTTTTTGCTACAGCGGTAACTAGTGTTGACCATGGTCAACCCTTGGTCGTTTGACCTCAACTCTCTGCCAAAATTCCGATTTTGAGAGGCCATACTGTTGGGCACTAAAATCTAGGAAATCAGAGAAGTTTGACTGAAGCCTTAATCTGCAACGTTGACTTTCTGTTGCTTTCCTGTGTTGACTTTGGGTTCACCAGCGTTGACTTGTGATGAGTTGTCTTTGAGCGTTGTGGGTTTGACACTTGGAGGATTGGCTGACTGAGAGAGACTTTGCTGGTTGAAGTATCCTGTTGACTGCCATAACACAACAATATCTCATATCTTTGCTGGACAAAAGGAATTGTAAATCTGATCTATATTTGGCTTGTCTTTTGTTGATCTATTATTGTGTTCTATCAGCAATTTACCTTCATGTTTACATGATTTTTATTTTGTATTGGGCCTAAGAATGATTAAAGTAAAATTGCATCAAGCATAGTACACCATGGTTATCTAAATTTGACAGCTTGTTTCCTTGCTTCTTCTAGTTGAGATCTAAGAGAGGAGACCTCTTCCTTGTATTGACCAATTTCTGATTCAAGATTGTTCAAGCTCTTAAGTCTTCGTTCAAGGTGGCTTGACAAAGATTCTTCCCTTTTCTTTGCCTTATCCAATTTATTTGTCATTGATATGACTTCTTCGTGATGCTTTATTTTGTTTTGATGAAATTCCTCCTTAAGTTTGGCGAGCTCCTCATCTCTTTCTTGTACTTGAATCTTGAGAAAGTCAACTTCGTTCCTTGTCTTGGTTACCAACTTGCGCTTTCTTCTTAAGTTCCTCATTTTCCTTTTTCAACCAGTTAATCTCTTCCATGGAAGCGATAAGTTTAGTTAGGAGATCTTCTTCAAAGTCTTCCTTGTTCTCTTCATTTTCTAGGTCTTCTTTAGCCTTGTTGTCATCTCTCTTACCTTCAGTTTCCTTGATGGGTTCTGGATTTTTTTCTTGTTTTCCATCATCCTCTTCACTAGAGATCATTATTAATGCCCCTTTTGAGTGAAGATCATGAAGTTTGTCCCATATGCCTTTCACTTACGAACATTTTTCTATAATGGCCTTAATAGAGTTTGGTAGCCCATCCAAAATTGCCTTTGTTGCTCTTGTATTGTACTCCTTGGATTCTTCTTCCATCATGCTATCAATAATCACCGATTTCCAGACTTTAACGCCTTGAGTCTTTAAGAAATTCCTCATTCTTGCCTCCCATATATCAAAGTTGCCATTGAACAATGGAGTCTTCGCAAATTGATTAACTTCAATTTTGATGGTTGAGGAAGACACATCTTTAGGAGGATTGAAGACTTTCTTCCTTGGCTTTGCCATTTGTGTTCTAAGGATCAACCTTCAAACTGTTAGGCTTTGAGTGAAGGAACTTGGCTATGATTCCAATTTTTGGAAACACTGAGGGTGGGGTGAATCAATATTTCTTTTCCATTCTTATTTTTATCCGTTAGATCACTTAAAATTAGAACACAATATGAACAATAAGAATAAATACTTTTATTAATCTCTTCTTTACAATAAATCCAATATAATAGTGTAGGGCCCCAACCCTAGATGAAGACACCAATCTTCAATCCATCCAAGAACCAACCTGTACTTTGCCAAGCATCTACTTGGACTTCACAAGACTCTGACCTCTAGGGCACCAACCCTATCTTTCAAGGCTCCAACCGTGTCACTTTGAGGCTCCAAACTCTAGGGCTCCAACCTCCAACCCTACCTTTGGTACACACACCAACTTGGTCTTCTTAAGGACACCTATCCTCTAGAGCTCCAACCCACTGCTTCAATTTTTCAAGATAAGTTTGATGATCTTCAAGGCTCCCAATCTCTTCTGCAATCTGCCCTGACAATATCTTCACTCTCAACAATGCCTTCTCCAAATCACTTCATCAATGACAACCTTATCTTATCATGAAGGTGTCGCCACTGCTCTTCATGATACCCAACCAAATATCTCCAAAGTCACCTCATGATGGCTTCAACGCATCATGGTCTCCAATAATATCTCCAAGACCATCTTCTATAAGTCTTCCAAATATCTTCAAGTATCCTTCAAGGTGTCTTTAATAGGCAGCCCAAATTCTGCACCTGCTCTAAGCCTCTACAAGGACTTCTTTAATGGATCTTCAACAATGCATAATAATGTCTTCAAGAATGTCTCTAGGTTGTTTTCCCTTAATCAAGTCTTCAATACCTTTTCAAGGGTTCAAGGGTTGCTTTACAATTATCCCTTTCATGCAAAAGATTGCCAAGGTTCCTCTGAACGATCCTCAATGAACTGCTTCTCAAGAGATACCCAAAAACTCCCAATCAAGTGTCACAAATCCAAAACACTAGAAGTCTGCTCAAAAGTCTTCTTGATCTCATTTGATGACTCGGCCACCTCTTTACTGCCTTGACTGCCCAAAAAGATCAAAAAATACATAACGCTGGAAAAAAAAAAGTATTAGGAACTTTCGTGGCAAATCCTAACTGTTTTACACTGATTTCGCTGTGGAATTTGGTAAAAGTATCAAACTCACTCTAATGACCAGTTTTACTCATGCATGAGATATTTTTGGATTTTTCTTTGACATTGACCCCTATCACATGAATGATGACTTTCAAGACCCCTCACATATGTGCAATTGTTTTTGAAAATTACAAATTTAAAAGATCCTATTCAACCCTAACTTAACCTAATTGACTCATGGCTTAAAACAAACCTAATGGTTATCTTGGATAACAGTGGCTCCAATGGGGATGCTCCGCCTCTATGGTGCAGCAAAGAACCAGCAGACCAGGTGCTTTATCCATTTGGTTGATCCCAACCTCTTGTCATATTCTTTATGCCCGCATTCGTCCCTGGACATGCTCTTGAAGCAAAACACCATACAAACCAAAAGTTACAACTACAATCTTCAAACTAAATGTTGAAAGAGATGCTTGTCCAGCAAGCTTATTTATGTACCAATGACCCTACTCTAACATCTGAAAACCAAACTTTCAATTCAAGCAATATGAAATTTCTAGTATAGCCAGTCAAAGAGATGATCCAACACCTGGGCTTCTTGATTGTGCTTGAACAACATCAGAAGTGAATCATCTATTGGCAACTTGGAATGAAAATTGAATCCCCGCTCCATAAGAAACATAAAATTTGTCTTGATTGATGACTGCAACAGGCTTCCCATTGGATCTTGGAAACCATGAAAAAACACCTTTTCTTGATGAGTAAAACCATGAGGGTTGAATTCATTCATAATTGATGGTTTCTTTTGTCCTATGTCTTCAATTCCAAGAACACCAACAAATAAAAAGGCAACAATAAATTTGTCTTCCCTTTCGTGTAAATCAACAAAACCATACATGCATCCTTGAACATCTTCAAACATGACATCCATATTGTGTGTATCAAAACTACTCTTTTGCTTATCAAACAAATCAGCTATAATCTTTGGTAGTTTTTCTTGAGGACTGTCATCTTGATTCTAAACACTAACAACTCCTATACAAACAACTTTATGCATATCCTCCATGTCATTTTGATGATCTCCAAATAGAATAGGTAAAACTTGTATATTCAGCTCTTCATGTAGCTCAGGTTTACCTAAAAGTGAACTTTCATTACATGTTACCTCACTATTCAGAATTTCCATGCATGAATTTTCAACAACCTGATCTTGAGGAGTTTCTTCTTGACATAAAATCTCAGAAAAGGAATGGGTTGAAAAACAATTTGAAACATTTGGCTCATACCTTTGACTGCATATAGATTGACTAGGCTGCATATCCTCATAAATTTTACGTAATATGACTTGACTGTCAAATTGTTGATCCATTTCATCTTCAACTAAAGAAGAGACATCTGCTTGTTGGAAAATTTAGTGACCATCATGACAACTAGCTTGTGAAGAAACTCATAAAGTGCCTCTAATATCCCCTCATCATCCATACATTCTACATCATCATCACTACTTTTAATATATTGAATGAAACCTTTCCAAAGATTACAACAGTCTTGAAACAGTGGTGATGAAGGATGAGACTTCCAATATTGTTCAAAAAAAAATCAACGGAAATCTTTAGAAAACACAATCTTCCTGATTTCAACCCTTCATACCATACTCTAGCTTTGTCTTCTAGGGTAGCCATCAATATCTTCATGAGACAATCCTCAGGAAACTCAACCCTCATACTACATACATATATGTGGAATTTAACCAAATGCAAACCAACATCATCTTTCTTTTCATCTTTGAACATGGGAAGGTGGGTTGACCAATCAACACAAGGCATAGGATTTGGAAAACCATAGATGTGAGATCGATCCATAGGAGCATACCTGAGATTTATTCTTGCAGTAGAACTCATCTTGGAACTTCTTCAAACTACTGATCTTCAACCAGTGGAGTCACCATGAAGCTATGAATTTCTGAATTCTTCAAGAATGAGTCGCCAAGGTAGAAGTACAGCCTCGAATATTTCTGATCTCCTACTACCTTCAAGAGCTCAGTCACTTTGATTGGAATCAATTACCCAGGATAATGCAGCTTCGAGCTCCCAGCAGACGCACCAAAATGTTATCACTAGGCTGGGACTAATTGGGTTGTTCAATGGTCAACCTAATGAAACTATTTCAAACCACTTTGGATTTAAAGTTAGCCCTTCCAATCAAAGAGGGCTCTCTCAAAGAAAACAAATGAATACTCAAGATGAAACTTAAACTGCAGATCGCTAACTCTTTTTGTATTTTAAATGATTTTGCAGGTGGAAAATGTATGCCATTGGGCATGGAGTCAGTTATGGGACTTCAATCACAAGCAAATGAATTTCATGGAAGTTGAGGCAATTAAGCTTAAAAGATAACTTTTTACAACATAGACATAACACATGATGGAAATTGGAGCATAAAACTATGAATTCCAAGTAATCATGAGAATATGAAGCTGATGATAATATCAGAAATGGAAAAAACACAAACACATAACCTTAAAAGAAATCTCAGGTCTGAAAAACACTTCTGCAACTGTATATTAGCTTGGTGAAACAAAATTACATGATAGTCCTCATCTACATTCATCAACCAACCCCCTCAAATTCAATAATCCTCTCATTTATAGAGTGAGATCTCTGTTCCAAAGGTCTGCCACCTGGGCTAGACTTCGATACTTCACCTAAAGACCTAATTCAACTAGGATTACATCACTTTGAGGAATAATAGGGATATTTTCTGTTTTAGTAGAATTGGTAATCAAAAAGGACTCTATGACCATTTATTACTGAAACAAAATGTCTAACAACCCATGTTTGTCATCCCTGTCAAATCAAACTGTCATGTTGAGGTGGCCAACTGATACACTAGATTTGAGGTCTTCATATACTATTTTGATGATGAGTTGTCCATTTCTGTGAGGTGGCATCTTAAAGAGGTGTTTAGCCATGTCATCCATTGTTGAGTTGCCCCCTTAAATAGATGGCCCTCTCATCTATAGAGTGAGATCTCCATTACAAAGGTCTGCCACCTAGGCTAGACTTCAATACTTGACCTAGAGACCTAATTCAACTAGGATTACATCACTTTGAGGAATAATAGGGATATTTTCTGTTTTAGTAGAATTGGTAATCAAAAAGGACTCTATGACCATTTATTACTGAAACAAAATGTCTAACAACCCATGTTTGTCATCCCTGTCGAATCAAACTGTCATGTTGAGGTGGCCAACTGATACACTAGATTTGAGGTCTTGATAAACTGTTTTGATGATGAGTTGTCCATTTTTGTGAGGTGGCATCTTGATGAGGTGTTTAGCCATGTCATCCATTGTTGAGTTGCCCCCTTAAACAAATGGCCCAATGATATCCCTGGTCACATTAGATGACTCAACCACCCTTTTTTCTGCATTGATTGCCCAAAAGAGGTCAAAAAATGCATAAGCGCTGGAAAAAACAGAGTATTAGGAACTTTTGTAGCGTACTTTTGTAGCAACTTCAAAAACCCATCTTCTGCACATTTTTTGACTTTGCTAACTGATGGAGGATCTTCCTTGGGACTAATGAGGTAAATACATGCTCTAGGTCACCCCTGTTCTGAGACTTTTCAAGAATTTTTTCTCTAAAGAAACCTACAACACTTTCGTAGCGAAAACTCACCTTCAAGGCTAGAGTACACTACGAAAGTACCTAGTTTCACTGTCTTTTGCTCTTTTCTTCTTGTTTTTACCTCAAAAACACTTCTAAAGCCTGTATATGCCTGATTATGATAGCATTAGACAAAATGTGATCAAAAATGTGTTGCCTTACCATGTTTCATGGAGTAACATCATTATCTTACACAATCATTTTAAAACCCTTTTTCTTCAATTCAACTTGTATCATTTTTATCGAACCAAACTGACATGTTGAGGTGTTGGCTATTTTATGCACTGGAGTTAAGACTTCGTGAGCTTGAGTTCAGATGGTGAGCTATATTGTTGAGTTTGAAATGTCGACCACCAAAAAATGATCGGTCATCGTATAAGGCCCCATGGTCACGGCTAATGTCGGAAAATATCTGGGACACTACATAGTTCTGGCACCTAGTACCAGTACTGAGAAGCCATCAAAGCTCTCTGTCTGTATGCCCCTCCTCTCTACCAGCTGGGCATCAATAAAGTTGTGAGTGGCCCCACTATCTACCAGAACTGAAACACATTGTCCCTGAACAGTGCCTCCGACACGCAGTGTCAAATACTTCGGAACTCCCTGCAAAGATGCAAGGACTCCTCCTGTGGGTGTAAACGCTGCCCCTCCTGCTCTTGGGGGTGGAGGTGGTGGATGATCCCCTCTCTACACTACAGCGCTGGCCTCTCCCTCTGACTCATCATAGGCATCTTCTTCTCCCTCACTGTCGTAGAAGACCTCTATGTAATGTGCCTTCCCTGTGGCACACCGATGACCTAGTGCCCATGGCTCCTAGCATGTGAAGCATAACTTCCTCCGTCTCAAGTCTCTCTGGGTATCATTGTCCAAAGGCCCTCGGCCTTGGTTCCCCTTCTGCAGTGGAACTCTCATGTCCTTCCCTTTTGGCGGAAATGCCAATCTCTGGGGGAAAGGAGCTCTGGTCCTGGGCAAAGCATCCTATAAGTCTCTGGTCCTCCTGACTGCATCCTGAAGTGTAGCAGGCCTCGTGGATCTGACTAGACCACATAGAGGTTTTGCCAACCCGTCTATGAACATGTAAATCCTCCTAGCTATGGACAAGTCGAGTACCATCACTGAAAGTCTCAAGAACTCGGAAATGTAAGTTTCCCGGTTCCCAATCTACTTGAGCTTGGTCAGCTCAACAAAATGCTCTTCCAGATCTTTCCGATCAAACCGCTCCACCAATCTCCGTGTAAACTCCGCATATGCTGTCACTATTGAGTGACCCAGCGTGGCCATCCCGTGGAACCACCAGTCATGGGCCTCTCCCTCAAGGTGGAGCATTGCCACCTTGATGACCTCTCCCTCTGCCATCTGATTAAGCTGGAAATAAATTTCCAGCTTCTCCACCCAAGCTTTCGTTGAACATTTAGAGGACCCATCAAATGTTGGCAAGAAAAACCTGCCCACGGTACGTTGTAGCTCACCTCCTTGCGTGTACCCACCACCTCTGTTCTGGTTGCGAGATCCTTTGTCCTTCTTGAGCTGGCAAAAATCATGGAAATTGAGAGCTTCACCAAACTCTCACCCATAGGACTGATATTCCGCAAAATAATCCCCTAAATGAACCACCTTCGGCTCCTGAGGTCCTCCCGTCCCGGTGCCTGTAGTCAGAAATGTGGGCATCGTAGAACCTGGGGGAGTGATTGGTACTACCTGCTACGCTATGATATGCTCCTGCATGTGATGAGAAGAGTCGGATCCCTCACCGATGTGAAAACCCCTTAGGGTTTCACGCTGTCTGTTATCCGCGACAAACTTCTGACCCATCTCCTCTATCCTCCTCGAGAGCTCCTGCATAGATTTCAAGAGGAGATTCCCGAATTCTTTCCCTTCATCTTGTTGTCGCACAGAATGTCTAGGCACCGTGACAACGGCTCAGATCGGGGGCCGTCACCCTAATCCCCAATCTCTCTATTTAAGTTGTCTCCTTGCGAACTAAGGGAGATAGACCCTAATGAAATGAAGAAGGAGAACTGATTGGAAACCAACCAATTCAGGAGACACAATCAAACGACCAAGTACTTGTTAAGATTTAACGAGACTTTATAGATTCAATTAGATTTGAAGTTTAAAACCAGTGCCTTATGTAGTCAAAATATCCCGTTACGAAATTAAGATCAAGTAATTGATAGGTAACTGCTGCTAAAAAAGGACAAATATCTTGCTATGAAAAAATCAATCCTCCACAACAATATTCAATTCCTCAATTAAGTGATCAATTGATCAAACTGGAAGAGAAGCTCTTTTCAATAATACAATTCAACATTCGATAAAAACACCTTCGTAATCATGCATCAACAATGTTCAATAAAGACATGCAATTTATCATCACTTGAAATATTCTCAAAGTTGACTAAATCAATTAATCACCAATTTCAAGCAATTTAAAACCATACTTATAGATAGTTAAACGATCATCAATCCCAGCTAAGCATACAAATACTTCGAATCAACCATTTAAATTTCGAAAAAATATTATCATGAGAGAACCATCGAATTTAAATGCTAGACATTTCCAATAATTCCGAATTAAAATGATTTTCTTGACAATCCCAATCTAGAGATTTAAATGTAGTCTATAGTCAAACTTTAGATAAAAAATTAAAAGTTCACCTTTGACTATGCAATTAAAAAAATTCCTTTCTTTTTGACCCAAGACCACTTCCAAACAAAAAATTTTAAAACAAAACCTTCCAAATGTTAAAATTTTTTTAAAATTTTAAAATTTTTTAATCTTTTTGAAATTTTTTGAATTTAAAAATTTTATTGAAGTTTTTGGGCATTTTTTTAAAATTTTATATATTTTTTATTTTTTCTCAAAAATATAAATCTAAAATTAAAAATACTAAATCTGAAAACTAAAATTTAGGAAGTAAAATGTTAGAAGATTAAATTTAAACTAAAGAAAGTCATAAATCAAAACTATTAAAATAAAAGTTAATGTCAAAAAAGTAATCAAAGTTAAAAGTTTTGAGTTTTTAAATTTTTTTTAAATTTTGAAGAAGCTAAAAGAAAAACTATTAGAAATGTTAATGAAAACTTTATACCACTTAAATGTTCAAAAGTTAAAATCTAAAAAAATATTAAAATGAAATCAAATATCATACGTGAATGCTTAAATGTCACACTAAGTAAGAAAACCAAAATCGAAAAAGTTAAAGTGAATGGGCGTTAATGTTTAGTTTA
This sequence comes from Pinus albicaulis, assembly GCA_034641835.2. Taxonomy (NCBI): domain Eukaryota; kingdom Viridiplantae; phylum Streptophyta; class Pinopsida; order Pinales; family Pinaceae; genus Pinus; species Pinus albicaulis. The sequence continues at coordinate 1,553,091,625 of CM076570.1, forward strand.
GGCGTATGTTTTGAATATGTGTAGGTCGATGGCAGGGACAGCGAAGAAGATGCGGGTGAGGGCAGGCAGAATGATATGGAGTAAAGGTTGAGTAGGTAGCAAAGGGCGAACGGCAGGGTCGAAGGAAAGGCTACAAGAATGATGTTGTGGGAGAGAATTGACGTAGGAGAAATGGGACAGCGACGAAGAAAGCCGTCGACCAGCAATGTGGAGGTGCAGCAGCGTGGAGAGATTTGCACGAGAGGGAGAAATGCAAATTCAGACAGTGTTAGAGGGAGAAGCTGATGCTGACGGAGTTTCCAAAGACAGATGGACGGCGGCAAGGGAAATGAGGGGTTGGAGGGCAGCATATGGTGGAAGTGACGAGAGTAAAGGAGAGGGTGGAACAGCGTACGGCGTGAAGAGCAGGTGATGGTAGCGTACAAGCCAGAGGCTTCATGCAGGAGTGGACGTAGAAGAAAAAAAACGCACAGAAATGGAAGAAAACGCAGGCAGCAAGAGGAGAGGGTCAAATGAGAACACTGGCAAAATGGAAAAATATAGCAAATGAAAGATGCGTGAATGCTCAAAATTTATTTCAGATCTCTGACAAATTCTAGACTTAAAATTCGATTTTTAATTTGATGGAAAATTTTCACTGCAGAAAATTGTACTTAAGCCAAAATTTCATCTAGATCTGCAAGCCAGATTTAATCCTGAGACCAGATCTTACACTCCAAGGCCTAGATCTGGCTCAGATCTAAAAATTTCTTTGAAGATCTTCCATTACAACCTGCGCAAAACCAAAAACAAGGAACCCAAAAACCCAGAAATATACACCAAAAATAAAACCCTTAATCCCTGGTGAGTTAAAAATAACGATATTTACAAATTTACAGTGCTATTTTACAGATCGAAGCCCTGATGGCGAGATTTAAAATCATTCAGCACAATTTAGAAAAGAAGAAATTAAGAGGGGCACAAGCCCAAAAAAGAACCCTGCAAAAAACGGAATTTAAGATAAGCCCGGGGAATTAGATCCAGAGGGCTTTTCAGATCTTATCTCCTTGGGAGTCAGCTGGTCCAACTGAGGACTTCCCTAAACGCCCAATTCTAAATCCGGAAGATTTCTGCACACTTAAAGTTAAACTTTTAAATTAATGGAGAAATAAGATAAAACATAAAATTTTCAAGAGCTAGAGATAACTACTAACTCAATCCAATTAATATTCTTACCCTAAATCCAGTAACCTAAGCAAGATACCTGTGCAATAGATTACTCTACAACAGCCATTAATCAACAACCCATTAAAATAATCACCAGCAGAATATTAAGAAGAAGTTTACCATAAAATGCTGAAGAGGAACACCACCATCAAAATAAAACCCCAAAGTCTTCGTTTGTATTATTCCAGAAAATATTACAGGAGAGCTTCAAGAGCGAGTACACGATCCAGAGATCAGATGACTGAAAGATTGACAAAGACCTCTAATTTATAAGATAAAATCTCCAATGGCTAGTTCGGTTGATCCATGTCAAAGTAATCTCGACCGTCGAAAAAGATTTAATCATCTTTTAATCTCGACCGTCAAAATTATAATTTTTTGAGGAAATTCGAATTTATCATTTAATTCCATTTTAATTAACTCAAAAATAACATTTTTGAGTTAATTACCTCAAAAAATTGACTTTGACTTAACCACCAAGGCCCAAGGGTCCAAAATTTCTCGAAATTCTCAATATTCCTTTGGCTTGGGACTTTTAAAAATTTACTTTTTTAGGGACCCACGAATTTTGCCTTTGAAGAATTTTAAATCACCTAGGACTTAAAATTAATTAAATTTCTGGCTAGGGATTTTTAATTTAATTTGGCCAGAAATTTTAATTAATTCACTGAGAGGGGATTTAATTATTTTTCCAACCCTCTTTACATAAGATAAATACATTTTTTGACACATGAAGGGGGAAAACCCATTTGTGATAGACCCTCAAATAGATACCCAATTCTGCAACTCAAAACATGATCTAGCAGACCAAGTAGTTTGTAACAAAATAATCTAGCCAATTAACTAGGATTATTCCCAAACTACTTTTACAAAGACTCGATAGAAAACACTAGGACCCACTTAGCATCTTGACGACAAAATCCACCCTAGCTTTGGGGTGAGGCTTGAGGGAAAAACTCTGTCAATCAATTGTGTTGAGAAACACAAATGAATCAGTGAGACAAAAAACCTCCTAGGATAGAAATCATCACCAAAATACTAGGCTTACCTAGGTTGTTACATACATGGTGGTCTTACTTAGATCATTTACATCATAAACATGCAGAATGGGTTTACATCATTTATAAAATGGTCGTCTGACGATGAAATCTGAATGGTGTGAACACCTCGAACATGATGAATCACATTTGCAAAAATGGGGGTGTACTGCTATGAGGTCGTTGACACAGAGTGTTCAACACATCTCTCTCCTCCGCCATAGGTTCTTCCTCCTCTGCGTTCACCATTGGAACGCAGTCCCCTTCTCCAAAAGCGGCCTCGAGACTCCGCTCTCGACTCCTGTACCTTGTTCCCTGGTAAGTGATGTATGGCTTTCCTCCCAGTGTCATAAACTGATCTGCTCCACAGGCTAAGGCAAGGCTATGAGCTCTGATACCACTATAATATTCTAAATAGGAAATAAATAGAAATATAAGGCAACATAAACAATAACTACAACAAATAGAGAGACATCATGAAAAACACTGCAAAAATGGAGAAACGATGAGCCATTTTATTATAATATGAAAGATAACAATGGGTACAAAGGTGATCAGAATCATGGCACCTTGGCTTACTCAAGGCAAGCTGGAAATACTCTCAGAATCCCTCAATTAATGGTTGCTCTCTCTATAACTGCGTAACTCCTGAGGTTGTTGTTACTGCTAAGATGGAGCTGTTGTTTGGGGTTGTTCCCCTGCTCAGAAAAATATGAAACTCTAGATATAGCTCTCCTCCAATAACCCAGAAAAACCCAGGAAGGAATCCCGGAATGGCTGACCCCAGAATTTGACCTCCCTTAGAATATCACGCACTCCAAGTGAGTAAGTTGGCCCTGAACTAATAGACTGCAAATGATGGCCTCCTCCTACTACAAAAGATGATTTGTGAAGGGTTGATCCCTTCACAATACACCCGGGCTGCAATCCCTGATCTCCCTTCACTCCTAGTGTTGCCTCCTCCCAAGACTGCGTAATCCCTGAGTGTGACTGCGCTGCCTTAGTGACTGGGTGCTCCTGGCTGAAGGATGTTGTGAGCTTTGTGCTAGAAAACAATGGTGGATCTCCTCACCTGAGCGAGCATTCAATGTCCCCCAAGGCTAAGGTTGGGATCTCTGCTCGGAGACACCTGCATCCTGAACAGCACTTGTAGACTTTGCTAAACAACGTAAGCATGCTCAATGTTTGAAAGACAAAATCAGAAGATGCATAATAGAATGACTGAATGTTGAGCCTCCTCTTCCTTTTATGCTTGAGAGCCTAACTCTCCCTTGGGCCCCACTCAACTGCGTTGTCCCTCCTTGGCCACGCTATCCCTACCACTGCACTGTCCTGGCCCACGCTGCCACTACGCTGCCTGGCCCACGTTGTCCCTTTCCTTGTGTTGTCACTTGACTCTCCTAGGCCGCACGCTGCCAACTGAAATTGCCTAAGTGACTTTAGGGAATTATTATCTCCTAAGTGTGGGTTATGCGTCCTATCACCCCCTTTATTGACTGACTAACATTAGGAAGGCAAAATCTAAACAAAATTAATATTTCCAATTAGCTGCTGCTAATTGGGAATATTACAGGAAACTAAGAAATGCTAGCACGCACAAATAAAATTTAACACAGTGATTTTTGGACAAATGTTGCCAGAAAAAACCCAACTTGGGAAAATTGGTGCAGCAGCTGACGGTTTTTATTATTAAGCAGCAGTGAGAAATTTTGTGTACAACTGGATGTCGAATATTGGCTATCTTGCAGAGAAAATAATGGCAAAAATATCTAAAGGGAAATTACCCCCACTCCGAGCAATCCTAGCACTTGACTGCCACTAAAAAGCAAGCCGTCCAACTGGGTCTACGTAGGTTCTATATCAACCTGAAGTTGCTTGCCACACGTGTGCCCAAATCCTCTGCTAATCAAGTCATCATGCCTGCTGCTGACTGGGAAAACGCTTCTTCGGCACTCTGGAACCTCTTCCTGGCCTTTGGAACTGAAAACGTCTTCCTTCCTTAGCAAATCGAACTGCCCAATGAAGCCCCTGCGGTGCCTTTGCGTGACTTCCTGGAGAAATTTCGGCCTTTCTTTGCAATGCACTTCACCAAATCTAGAGAACTTCCTCTGGCCTCACTGTCTTTGCCCCTCTTTGTCTTTGCTTCCCTATTGAAGCTCAAACTCTTCCATCAATTGTTGGCTCTCTGGAAAATCCAACTCTCCAAGGAAATCGAACTCCTCAAGTATGTGTCCTCCATCTACCCATCGACCTCCTCTTATAATCTCTAGTTGGGACTCTAACGGCCAAGATTAAAACATAATTGATGGCTAAGATTATTTCTTGATCGATCCGTGAGACTTTCTAGATGATTCATACCTTTCTCAATTAGTGTTGATTAATTAACCCCTTTTCCTATGTTTAGACTTAGGAAATATTTAAAAATAGGCTAATAATCTAATTGAGACACTTCTACGTGGAATTTCTAGAAACAATTTTTGGGTTATGGAGAACTCCTGTGTTTTAGCCTCTCCACAAAGCTTCGAGACTAGAACACCTTCGATGCTACAAAACTAACAGAAGTCAGCACCTATTAAGTGAGTCGTGTGATATGTTGTCTTAATGGTCTTGTTGAAGAGTCAGTCTATCATCACTATATGACCTTTGCATTGTAAAGTTGAGGGGAAGTATGTCAGTGAACTCATGTATAAAACAGCGCGATGCATTTTTCATTCTTCAGCTGAAATGGATCAAACCTTCACAAACTCCCTTAATAAACTAGCACCAACAATCAACAGTTTCCTTTCAAAGGGGATACTTTCTATGCTATAGGAAGAGCAACCATAGAAGGAACATGAGTTGGGACCCCAACTTTATGCACTTGGGACAGATTTGAGTTTCATGGGGGTTAAAACAAAAGCCCTTCTCAAGCTGGAAAAAATTGCTTCACCCCTTTCCAAGGTTCCTCAGTCAGATGGTAAAAACTTAATTTGGGCTCTCAAACTAGCCATGCTTGCCTTAGTACAACACAAGTATTTGGAGCATCCTTGTGTAGGAGTCAAACTTCCAGTTGCCTCTTGTCTCAGTAGTATCATGATGCTGACCGCACCTATACCTCGTTATTGTGATGACATAATGAGAGTCTTCAAACTGATAGTAGAGACCTTTCAATATTTAGATAATAGCAGTGGCCCTAACTTTGCGGAGAGGCTAGAGATTCTAGAAGTCATGGCCTTGGTTAGATCTTCTGACCTCATGTTTGAGTTGAAGTGTGACGACTTGATCCTGCAAATGTTCCCATGCTTCTTCAGCATTAGGAAACATCCTAACACAGTCATAACACACAAGCAGTCCATTTTGTCCTCATGTATGGGAGGTCATGATGCCATTTGTACGAGGTTGCAGTCTAGATTGTTGGCTATCTTGAGGAGAGAACAATTGGTCTCACCTGTTGCTTATGAACTAGCAGAACATTGGTCTGTTCAGGAGACGATTGACCCAAGAGGAGTTGCGGAGGATTGGTGGTGACCAACCATGCAATAAGAATGAGCTGAGGAGGAAGGGTCTTTGCTTCATCTGCAAAGGGCCTTGGGGACCTGACCATTCATGCATGGGTGACACTGAGGATATGGCATGGGTAGATCAGGATGAGATTCCTTCTGACTTTCAGGATGACGATTCCTCTTTCGATGAGTCCATGGGTTCATACAAGGGTGCCTCTAAGGAATGTGGGGTTATTGATAACAAGCCAGATTTATATTTGGGTGTGTATAGTGAGCAGTCAATGGACCCTATGGGGGACATTCGGAGTGACGAGTCACCAGCAACGACTTAGCATGAGCAACATATGGTGGAGCACGAGTCAGCTGAGGAGGATGATATGCTCAATATGAATGATGAGACCTTAGTGGAGAGCTAGTTGGAGGTTCATGTTGAACCCATGATAGAAGAGGATGAGCAGTAATCTTGTGGACCAACCATTGATGAGGAGCAGACAGATGTACAAACAACCAGTAGAGTGGTTGTATTTGTAGATACTTTTCGTCAAGAGGTGTTGGAGCCTGATGGGATAGCTTTGCAAGAGACTGGTAGATTGGGAAAGCATGGAGTTTCCGGTCAGATGAGGATCTTCTAGAGATGGTGGTGCATCCATCTTTGGGCCTACCCATTGATGAGATGTAGATGGGTGCAGTGGCAGCCAATAGAGCTACAATATTTCCAGGCAGTAGCCCCCTCCAGGAGTACACAAACAGGGCATGCAGCACAGCTTGCCCACTTTTTCCCATTATAGAGAGGAGCAAAATTTCTTAGACAAATCTTATTGATTGAACTGGCAGAGCAGCATGAGTTGAGCATGGACCAGCATCAGACTAATATACGTGTTCCATATACAGGTGTCCATGCATTGGATTGGAGAGAGAACATGAGTTGGTATCCTATTGACGGAGTGTCATTCTTAGTCAGAAGCGTAGTACAGTAGGAGCCCTTAGATATAAGGGATATTGCATGTTTTAGTTGGCAGCGGGATGCAGGTCCACAGCTCTTCAGCATTCCATCCCAACATCAATCGAGTAGGATTAGCATTGGTTTGTGTCAGAGGTTGGATTGGATTGATGCAGGAGCATCTACAATCGGTGACAGAGCATAGTTAGAGCCATGGGATAGGGGTCTCGGTGATTCGACATGGTGTCATTAGGATCTAGGAGCATCTGTTGATTTCAAGGCGAGTCAAAGTTTAGTCTGGGATCCGGGCATTAAGGGATCCGTTCATGGTTGGGTGACACGAAGGCATGGTATTGGTTCTCAGTTGCATTGGACCACCAGATTGGTCAACAGATATAGATTGCTTAAAGGCAAGAAATCTTGGGGCAGGAGGATTTTTCATGTTCCTTTTTCTGGTTTCCCTTATGGCGTGGTCAGGATAGACTTCCAGGGTTGGAGACAGTTAGCTCACAAGAGCAGGTCTACTCCATCAGCAGGCCCAGGGGCTTTTGGAGGGGGCTTTATGGGGTTTTGAGGAGTTTCTATGGAATCCAATGGCATTCGCTTGGCATATTCCATTATCCGCACAGCTTTCCTTTTGTTCCATTACATTCCAACGACTTCGAAAAACAGGGTTATTATGGAGCCTAGATTAATTATGCTTAAGGTGGCATTCCGGGAGCAATAATTGACGGAACACCTTAGTGTAATAGCTTGTTGGAATCGGAATGAGAAGATCTACAGGATGAGATGGTGGGAAGTGACTTGAGGAGGGATTGTAACGACCCATTCCCAAGTCATACACAAGAAAATATTAGAGTGTATACGATATACGCATTTGATAGCTACACATGCATATATCGCACACATCGTACTAGTACACATATCTATCGATATCAAGATTACCTAAGTTAAAGATTAATATTAAGATTTAAGATTCATATTAAGATTAACTAAGTATATATTATATGTAAATGGAATAATAAAAGAAAATCATTTAAGTTAATTAAAACTATATATAAAGTTAATTGATTTAAGAGTAAATATTCAAATATAAGAATTCATCATAAAGTTACTCAAATTGAAGTCATATGCCCCCTAAAATTTGGTAAACGTAAATCACATCTCCTCATTTAATATAAGTCACATCTCCATAAATAACATTCATTCCTACATTAATGAAAATCAAATCTCGGTGGAGAAAAGGCGGTGGGGGAATGTTAGGGTGGTGGGGAGGAGTGTTATATAAACGATGAGACATGGAGGAGAGGGACACGGTTGTTCTGGCAAAGAAATTGGGTGTTCTGCTAAATTCGGCTGGAAAGGGATAAGTTGTTTTGAAAGGTCTCCTGGATCTTGGAATTTTGGGCACGGGGGCAGAGGAGGCATCCTCTGGGTTTAGGATTGTTTCCTAAATTGGCTGGGAGGAACCGATTGCTTCTGTAATCTGTCCGTTGCGTGGAAGAGAAGATCCACAGCTCAAGCAATCAGCAGTTCGTTTCAGGTTTTGTTTCAAGTTTTTCAACAGTTCATTTCAGGTTTTGTTTCAAGTTTTCAGGTATCCCTCTATGCATCAGCTAGTTTTTTTTTTTTTTTTTGTATTAAGTAGAAACTGTGAAATTCTCATTAGATCTTATGCTTAAATCTCCTTTCACATGAAATTCTGCTTAAATTTAAATATCAGATCAGTGCTGTTGAAATGATGAAGTTTGAGTTCCTACAGGGATGGTGGCCGATTTACCATTTTCCCAGGGTAAAAAGGTATTTTAATTAAAATAAAAAGAGGGAAAAAGGTACTAAGTGATTAAAAAAATAATAAAATAAGACTTCTAGAGGGGTCCATCAGATCTATAAAAGAGGAGGAGGCCATTTGAGGACATCTTGGATTGGAGCATTTGTCTTTGGTGTGGACTGGAGAATTCAGTTCTCTACCATGGTAGCGGAACTGATTCAAACTTTCCATTGATTTAAAGAACCATCCAATTGCACTTATTTGCCATTATTTTCGATTTTCTGAGGAAGGCTCAAAGCATAGCTCCCACGGATACTGCCTGTAATAAACACTGACAAGGAAGCAGGTATTGAGACTAGCACTAGCGGAGTTTATTGGTTAGAAGGGCCCACCAGATTGGAGAATTCAGTTCTCTACCATAGTAGTTCGGGCCCCACAACAGAAACCCTCAGGTGATTCAGTGAGAATGGGCGAGTACCCAACTCTCCCCTTGGTGAATTCATCCAGAATTGACAGGAGAGCTTAGCAATTGCATTTCAGTTCAGTTTTGGAGGGTCGACACAGCATTGGAGCAGATTCTTGAGGCCAGTTTTTCATATCAGCTATATTGGTTGTATCTGCATGTAACCCCAGTTTATCTAATATGATAAAGCTGAGAATTTTTCAGTTCATCGTGTTATTGGATTGCAGTACTCTATTTGTTATGCTTTACATGGCAATCTTTTGTTAAGTAAATGGAAATTTTATATGAAGCATTTGTTGAATTAAATTTCTCAGAATTTGCAAAAAAAATCCATTTGGGACATTACAGACCTTTACGAAGCACTAATCATGTTAGGCAGAGCGGTTCTAGCCAGCTACCAAGTTAGAAAAACTCCAAAAGGAATGCAGGAAAAATATCATGTTGAACACCTTCTCAAGTCGGAAGGGGAAAGCTCTAAACTCTCCCTGAATGATGGGGCTGAGGGGCCATCTACTTACATTTGATCTGCAGTCAAATGTCAAAGGAGAAGGGATCTGAACTCTCTGTGTCTTGGCCAAGTCAGACTCCAGAAATATGTGTTTGTCTACGTGCACACAAAATTATTTATATATACATATAGATGTCTAAAGATGCTTGAATATGTCTCTGTATTTCTCTGCATGTGTGTGAATATGTGTCCACATATTCATGGATCTAGGCCATTGATCTCAAAGAAAATAACAAAAGCCACTGCAAGCAATAGACCGGCACTAACACCTAGTGGGTTCCAGATGAACTTGAAACAAACTAGTGCAAATAACCAACCTTCAAGGTATGATGGAATAATTTTAACCCCCTGCAGTTTTTATGGGAAATGAATAATGCTCAAATTACTTCTCATACATTTTGCATAGTATTAACAAATTGTAATATCACCTACACAAACTAATCACAAAAAGCAGAATCATTAACATGCAGTTTAATAGGTACTTAACACTGAATATATGGAAGTCAGAGAATACATTGAAAGACTTTTATGTAATAGAAATAAAAAGTACTCACATTTGTGTATCAACAATAATGTATGTGAATGGTGAATTCCCTGTTTCGGAAACCTGCATTTAGAGTGCCAGTATTAGATGAGATACTTTGACCATAAGCTAATGTTTGAACTTTATGTCCGTCTAATCTTAAAGTAAAGATTGTGAAGTACTACCCAATTACAAATAGTAGATGGTGACCAACTCTGTGACTTGGGCTTCAATGCATCAGTTCCAAACTTCTAAAATGTTAGAAACTGAAACCTATAGATGCTCCATAAGACAAACCATGATGAAAGAGACCTTAGACAAATGTAATGGCCATGATGTTAGTTAATTGAAAAGCCTGTTTAATTATCTTTATCAATCCAACAAAGTAATCAGATTATCAGATAGTTTTGACAATGAAAACTCAATTATAGGATGTTAGCATTTTTGGACAACATGAGCTAGGTCAAAGACTCAAAGCTCTTTTGCTCACTCTTCATAGTCGATACATTATGTTTTACATCAACTGACTAAAAATTAACGAGAATTGCCCAAATAAGTCACCTGATATTATCTCCTTATGACATACAACAACTACAACAACCATAACACACCCCCTGTTACAACAATGAAATGCAAACAACAATATGTATTGTCATGTATTACTCTGATGCAATTAGAAACATTCCAGTAAAATCTGTTGTAATTACTGAAAACACAACTCAAGAAGGGCATGATCGACTTGCTAGAAGGAATAAACAAGGCTAGCTTATTTGTCTTGGCATGATATTGAGCTTAATGTGATTATAAGATGGGGTTTCTCAGATTAAGCAATTCAATGACAGTAGGAAATCCAAGGACTTTAACATTTGAAGTGACTTTGATATTACAGACACTCCCATACTTCTTCCACTGAACTGTTTTGGTCTAGTTTATGAATCGACTATTGAGACTTCCAAGTTTAAAGGCACATCTGCATAGGCATTTCTTTTTAATAATAATATAATAATATCATAAGAATAATAATAATAATATTATTAATGATAATATTGATGATTAAATCGAAATTGAACTATTAGGATTGATTGATGATCAAAAGGGATTTTCCATCAACAATACTTGATTACCAATTGATGCAAGGTGATTTACTATTTTTGTAAAGTCATACTTGAGACTTTAGACTTTCTATTTTTAGAAATTATATTTTTTGGACTTTCTATTTTTAGACCACCTATTTTTAGAAATTTATCCCTGATCTGTCAATTTTCAACATATTACCATACTAGACCTCGCAAAATATTTCGTGGAATTTGGTTAGGTCTAAGTAGTGATTTTTTAAATTTTTAGATTTCTCGCAGGTCAAAAATTGCAATAAAAATTGTAATTGGATTGTAATAAGTGTTGTCTAGAGAAGTTGTATGGGGTATGAGTAATCAAAACTACACCTCTCACCCATCAACTTTCTACTATGACACACTTTGAGGGGTAAATAATGTGTTTTGGACCCTCAAAACCCGCATTTCCTAAGTTTAGTTGAAATTGTGGCATTTAATTAGGCTAGAATTAAATAAAATAGAGAGAAATAAATTATTCCATGTGACAGAATGACGTGAAAATGACTTGGAAATTATCCTATGTCAAAGAGTTGAGTCAACGAACATGTGAAGGATGACTAAGCACACTGCATCATTAATTCACTATTATTTTATCAAAATCGAATTTCCCAGAGATAAAGTAGCAGTTACACACAAGGAAAATCGAATTTATTAAAGACAGTTGGGCATAAAAGAAATATTCTACGGGATCAGTTGACTGAAGACCAAGTGGGGACCTCTTCTCACGAGCTATCTGGAGTGCAACAACACTCAGCACTTCACTCAGAGGATCGCTTTTCCTTGCGCCCAGATTAAGCAATCACTCAGAGGAAACACGCAATTCTCAGGGTCTATGCAAAAGTTCACCGGGATCATCTAGAGGTAAGGTTTCAATTGGCTTGAGTTTGCAGTGGTGGACTTGATGTAGCACAGGACTTCGTTTGGTTTATGCATGAGTTCACTAGATCATATGGGGAATTCGATTTCCCTTGGTGTGCACAAAAGGAATTCAATTTTGCTCTGGGTGTCTCAATCCTCTCCACATCGAACTTGGCTTATCTTTCCTTGGGATTTGATCCAAGTTCAGCTCTCCCATGCATTTTTCCTTGGGAATTGCTCCCATCTCTCTATATAACAAAGCCATGGGCTATTGTATTGTATCATGTTATTGTTGATTTTTGGGTAGCATCAATTGAGCTCTAACTCTGAAACTTTGTGGAGGTGGTGGAACAGAAGATATCTCCAAGACCCAAAAATCGTTTAGATAAATTCCACACGGAGCTTAAGTTATTCAATTAATTAATTATTTTAATAAGGACCCTCAGTCTAAACTTAGGGAAATTAAATAATTAAAGTAAATTAATTTAACATGTTGGTGAGAATGTTCTAAGTGATGAAGATCAAGTCTTTTCAAATCTTAGCCGTTGATTAGAGATTAGATCATGATTGTTGATTTATCAACAGGAAAAGTATAATGGAAAGGCTTGGCGTCAGTTGGAGAACACACACAGTCATTCTAAGAGATTAAATTCTTCTGACAGATCAGTGCTCGGACGAAGATCAGATCTGAGAGATTCAGAGACGTAGTGAGGGGCAGATGCAGTGATTGGTCGGAGGACCAAGAGTACATAGCAGAGCAAGGGCAGCAGAAGCAGCAGAGGGATCAGCGCAACCACCAGGAGAGGTGACGCAGACCCACGCAATGGCTCCAAGAGACAGTCCAGAAATTGCTGGAGATCGGGGTTTCTATGCTGGCAGGGCTGAAACTCGATTTCTGAGAGGCAGATCAGCACAGAGAGAGGGTGACACAGTGTTCATCTAGACCCACACAGGCCTACGCATCTACTCCACAAAGACAGCTGGGGTTTCACTAGTCTTTGATTCGGATAAGCTGGGACTTGCAGTGTGAGGTAAAACTCACGATTTATTTATGTCTGCCAAGGAAATTCTCTGTTGGGTGAGCCAGATTAAAGCACCCTAGATGTACTTAGAATATTATGCTTAATAATATAAACCCTGATAACTGTTGCACCGGTTTTCCCGCACCGAGTGTCCTTTTTATAATTGTTCTACTTATTTTTCGTTACATGATCTGTATAATTATGTAGGTTGCAGTGTGTTTGAATTAGTATTTTTACTGAATATTCAAAAAAATAACTTGTAATTTAAATAAGGCAAGCAGGTAATGCAAATCAGATTTACTGCAGTAGGATTTCTGGTGTAGATTCAGAAATTTTCACATGGTATCAGAGTTGTTGCAGATCAAGTAGAGCTAAAGCCATCAGCGAAGAGATGAAGTGAAAATTTTGTTGCAGGGAAGCAATTGTCCCGAGTGACAGTGCAGATCCAGAAAAGGCAAGGAAGGGTGACAAGTGTTGAGAATTTGTAGGGCTGGAGATTAATACACATTCTCTTCTTGATAATTACATGTGAGCTTACTTGAGTTACTTATGTTTTCTCTTCGTTATCTTGTTTAATCTTTCATCAAGTCAATTATCAAATAAACAAAACACAAACTTAGACTCCTAGACCCAGGGCAAAACCTCTCCCTCTTGGAGAGGAAAACCTGCAAAGAATTCTTCTTATAGATCTTCAAATGACAAGTACCATGACCAGGACTTAGACCCTTGACCTATAAATGCTTCCAAGACCTCACCATTGCTTCTTTGACTGCTTCCAATGCTGATCCTTTATATTTACACCTTCTTACACTGATCTGCTTCAATATTTAGAGAACTCGGTCTCTACTTATATTTACCTTGGTTTAGTCTTTGGGCTTATCAAGACATTGCTTCTATATGTAGATCACTTTCTTTTGACTGTTGAGAATAGGAAGGTAAATCTTTGATTTACCTTCCTTTCATCTACTTACTCTTTATGCAGATATACACCACATTAGACTTCAGTAATTCATATTATAGTATCCGCACATTTCTCCAGACCTGATCTGTAAGTCTCTTTGTTGGATCCGCAATAGATATTTCCGCATATCTTCTTTCAGGAAATCTACACTTATACTTCTTATTATAATCCACAAAGCACTTCAGAGATGACTGCATTACATTTTAGAGGTGACCGCATAACACTTCAGAGGTGACCGCATTATATTTCAGAGGTGACCGCATTACACTTCAGTTGACCGCATTACACTTCAACTGGCCACATTGCATTTTGCTGTGTCACTTTAGAGAGATCCGCACTTCCTTTTGCTGTGTCAATTCAGAGAGATTCGTAATGTTGCTTGATCCACTGAACCACAGTCTCTTCGTATATATATATATATATATATATATCACATTTTCTGTTTGAAGGCCGACCATACATCTTGTATGAGGGCCGACTTCACCATTGAGAATATAGGACCATTGAGAATATAGGCTGACTTGTAGTCCATTTATTCTAGTGTTTATGAAGGTACCTTGAGCATCTTCCAGAAGCCATTTCTTCAAGGTATCATAACCAGGTTTTGGAGCATATAACTAGACCCTTTATCCATATGACACTTAATTACATTTGTGACTAGAAGACAATCTTAGTAGACATCAAGAAGAAGTCTATTGACCTATAAATCTTGCTCATGAAACCCATGAAGCAAGTACAACAAAAAATACATTTTATTATCTTTGTCTTCTATAAATACATAATTACATAGTCATTATGAAGACCTACCTAGTTACACTTTTCAACGCCCCTCTTAACTAGGGAGGTATTCATACAAGTACATGGTCACTTTCAAACTGAAGAATCTCATAAGAAGAATCAGATTGGTAATCGCATCTGTATAGCATCATATCAACCAGCATTGTCCTAGTGCAAGGCCTTGACTAACAGCCCCATCTCTCAACGAGACAATGGGCTACAATGAAGACGAGACACATGACTAATAGACACCATAGTCATTGTCTCCCCAAGGTACATACCCCACCTAGATGTTCCCAGAGTATGACCTTCTTGGACTATTCTTCTCTTGGGTAGCCAGCCCTCAAAGAATATCGATCCATGACTACTCTTATCTTGAATGCCCTACATCATTCTCAAAGAGTATCGAATTCCAGATGATTACACAATCCTCCATTTTGTCTTCCAGGTGAAGACCAGAATGATATGTCTATCCGTTCTCTTCACATGGCCTTCACTAAGACTTACGGTTGTTAGTCCTGGACTAGTGCATGACACATGTAATAGAGAATCATATATGTCACTCCCTCTCAACACAGGAAGGACATACTTCAAGTTTCTTCCAAGTAAGAAACTTACCACCAGGGTCCCTCTCAACCAGGGTCCTACAGCAGCAATCCAGCTACTCATGAAGAATTCCTCCCCTTGATGTCATGGATTTTTATATTGAGGAATCTTCAACTTTTGGCTTCATAGGGCACAGATCATCCATCACTTTCAATCACGAGTCATGTCCATTATTAGAAAGTGATTCATTAATCCTTCTCATCTGGTCCACTGTTATGCCATGCTGCTTTTCTTCGAATCATCTCCAAGGATCATACATCCTTTCTCATGATTAGCAGCCCTGCACAAACTCATCCAGATAAACATATACATATGAACTTTTAAAAGAAAAGTTACCTCAGTGATGATCCTTCACCATGACATCTTCCTGTAGGCATCGGCATCCTCTATTCAGATTGACACATCTTCTAATGATATGTTTTGTCAAGGGTCTTCTTGAATCTTATTTACCAGACTTCTGTCAGAGTCTACATATCCTCCCAAGAGATTTCCTAGTCACATCTTCTTGGCTTGGATGATAACTTCCTCCTGACATGGTTGCATTTCATGATCTCTTCCTTTTTTCACATTCTCCATTCCCAAGAACTTACAAATTTTCTAGTTTCTCGTTCATATACAACCACCTCATATTCCATGAGGACATATTATGTTGATTTCATCTGTCAGTGCACCGAGAGATACTCCTCCATAGATCATACTTCTAAATACCTGCAACCATATGACATGACTTCAAATTATCCAGTGTCAGCACATAAATATATACATACCTCAAACCTTTTTCCTTGAGTCATCCTGTCACATTTTTTCTAGAATGAAGAGCTTCATTCCCTTGACGTGCTCCATCAGTATGTCATCATATTCCAGAATTTTATTTCCATGATGACCCTTGATCTTGATGACTACCTTCCATTAGTAATGTTATCAGAGAGGTTTTCCCAGAGTTGTTTCACCAGGAGCTCCTACCATGCTTCGATCAGGATTCTACACTACTTCCTATCATATAACCAACAGAAAACACCTAAAGGAGAAGATGAACTCAATCGTAGTGAAGATCCCTCGCTTCTTCTTAGATTTATTTGCATCAGGTTCTTCCCTCATTTCAGAGACATGGGCTTCTTCCCTATATCTCTGTCCTTTTTAGATTAAGGACAATTTCTATTATAATGCCCAAGTTCATCATATCCAAGGCATCGTGCTTCGTCCATATTTCTTCTTTTACCCTAAGGATCAAAACTTACCAAATCTTCCTTTTCTTCCTGGACATGGCTGCAAAGGCTTGATTCCCTTCACTTGATCTTGTAACAGCTTTGGCTTTCAATCTTGTTTCCTCTATTTTACATAGAGACCCTAAATCGTGGAATGGTGTGGCTTCTATCTTCCCGTATAATCCTAAAGTGAAGTTTCCCCATTCTCCTAGCAGAGCATTCAGCACCACTGTAGTCATCTCAGAGTCAAACATTACTTCACCTAGTTCCTGCAGTTGAACAGAGACATTACTTCTCCTGCAATACTCACAGAGAATAGCTCCACCAATTTCTCATATATTCCTTTTGATGAGTTGATACATCGGAGATGAGAGAGTCTTTTATGGATTCTGTCTCCTTTGGGCTCTTATATCTCCCTTCATGTATTTAGCATGACTTCATTGTCCTTGTCTTCCATGCAGGAAAGTTTGAAACCATAACCAGTTTGATGCTTTCTTTGCAAAGAAGACATTTTGATAGATTTAGATAAAGTCATAGATACTTACTTGAGTAAGTAAATTTCTCCTTTAGCAACTTCCTTGATGAAGAAGCTAGGAGCCTCTTCTTATATAGAAAACTTCAATCTAGGTGATCTTGGATCCTTGATAGTAAAGGATGTCTTCAAAAGATGATGTCTTCTTCTACCACTGTCTTGAATGTAAATCTTTGATGGCAAAGATTACTTACTTGAATGAGTTGATATAGCTAGAGAGTCTTCCTTGCAAACTGATTTGATCCCTCAACCCAAACTTTGATCTTTCCTTCCTGTAGTGTCTCCTTTGTCAAGCAACCCTTGCATTAAGCACCTTAGCTCCGATACCATGTTGAGAATTTGTAGGGCTGGAGATTAATACAAATTATCTTCTTGATAATTACCCATGAGCTTACTTGAGTTACTTATGTTTTCTCTCCGTTATCTTGTTTAATCTTTCATTATGTCAATTATAAAATAAACAAGACACAAACTTAGGCTCCTACAGCCAGGGCAAAACCTCTCCCTCTTGGAGAGGAAAACCCGCAAAGAATTCTTCTTATAGATCTTCAAATGACAAGTACCATGACCAAGACTTGGACCCTTGACTTATAAATGCTTCCAAGACCTCACCATTGCTTCTTTGACTGCTTCCAATGCTGATCATTTATATTTACACCGTCTTACACTGATCTGCTTCAACATTTAGAGAACTCAGTCTCTACTTATATTTACCTTGGTTTAGTCTTTGGGCTTATCAAGACACTGCTTCTATATGTAGATCACTTTCTTTTGACTGCTCAGAATAGGAAGGTAAATCTCTGATTTACCTTCCTTTCATCTACGTACTCTTTATGCAGATATACACCACATTAGACTTCAGTAATTCATATTATAGTATCCGCACATTTCTCTAGACCTGATCTGTAGGTCTCTTTTCTGGATCCGCAATAGAAATGTCTGCATATCTTCTTTCAGGAAATCCGCACTTATAGTTCTTATTATAATCCGCATAGCACTTCAGAAATGACCGCATTACATTTAAGAGGTGACCGCATTACACTTCAGAGGTGACCGCATTACACTTCAAAGTTGACCGCATTACACTTCAAAGTTGACCGCATTACACTTCAGTTGACCGCATTACACTTCAGGTGACCGCATTACACTTCAGTTGACTGCATTACATTCCATGTGACCGCATTACATTTTGCTGTGTCACTTTAGAGAGATTCACACTTCCTTTTGTTGTGTCACTTTAGAGAGATCCGTAATGTTGCTTGATGCACTGTACTGCGGTCTCTTCATATATATATCACATTTTTTGTTTGAAGGCCGACCATACATCTTGTATGAGGGACGACTTCACCATTGAGAATATAGGCCGACTTGTAGTCCATTTATTCCAGCGTTTATGAAGGTATCTTGAGCATCTTCCAGAAGCCATTTCTTAAGGTATCATGACCAAGTTTTGGAGCATATAACTAGACCCTTTATCCATATGACACTTAATTACATTTGTGACTAGAAGACAATCTTAGTAGACATCAAGAAGAAGTCTACTAACCTATAAAATCTTGCTCATGAAACCCATGAAGCAAGTACAACAAAAAATACATTTTATTATCTTTGTCTTCTATAAATACATAATTACATAGTCATTATGAAGACCGACCTAGTTACACTTTTCAACAACAAGGTCACCAGAGGGGCTCGCGCAGAGCCTACATCAACCAACTAGGGTGATGTTTTAGCTGCGTAGAGGCAACACAATGTTTGTTGGGCCAGCGCAGAGGTTTTGAGCCTCCATCTTTTCGGTTGCTGTGGCTAGAAGAGCAGTTCATTTTTTCTTCAGAAGTCGCAGGTGGGGCATTGTTTCTGTTGGTGCAGAACAGTGTCTAGTGCGATTGTGGCAAAGTAGAGGGAAGCAGTTCCTCAGAAGACTTCTTGCCAAGAATTCTAGATCCAGTGCTGATCAACAGCAAAGAGTTATAGGAGAGGACTAATTCGACATCAGTTGGCAGAAGGATTTCCGTGAAGGAAATCGAGTTTCAGAGGGAGCTTGTTCCTTAGAGGGTTTATAGCACCAAAGAAACCCAGATCCAAGTTTTGCTGAGGCATCAGTAAAAGAGGAAGAAGAGAACCAGTTCGACATTTTTTGAGCAGAGATGGTTGCACATGGACTTGGGGATCAGGACAAGTTGGATGGAGCATCCAAATTTGTCATCTGGAAGCCCAGGATCTTGTCAGTTTTGGAGGAACATCGCATCAAGGATCATGTCTTGGATGCAGTTGTTATTCCTGTTGATGTTGATCCTCTCAAGGAGTACGAGGAGGCTCAAGCAAAGGAAAAACACTTGATCATGGACAGAGTCAAGGATCATGTGATCCCACATATTGCCGAGAAGAACACGGCAAGGGAAATGTGGACTTCCTTAACCACTATGTACGAGGTAGCCTCCGTCCAGCGGAGGTTGTTGCTTGAGAATCAATTAAGACTGTTTCAGATGTAGAAGGGAGAGGAGATCGACCCCTTCCTTATCAGATTGCGATCCGAGATCAGCTGACCTCCGTAGGGGCTACACCAGATGATGGACTTATGGTCAGGACTGCCCTGAATGCAGTCACGGAAGAATGGGAAACCTTTGTCCAAGGTATTTTGGGCAGAGCAGCTCTTCCAAACTTGGAAGAGATGTGGGCAGCTCTTCGACAAAAAGAGATCAAAAGGTTGACCAAGGCGGGAAGCAGCAGTACAGGGATCAAGATCAAGGAGGAAGAGGAAGATGCAACTCTCGCATCTAAGGGACAACATGGGCAGCAGAGAAGGAAGAAGAAGGACCTCTCAAAGGTCAGATGCTTTAGTTGTGGTGAATTGGGACATTTCGCCACACAATGCCCTCAGAAGAAGAAGGGCAAAGAAGATTTTGATTCGAAGGTTGTTGCAACAAAGGACGACGACAAGGATGATGATGATGTCGCCATGAGTGCTCATATGCCTCGAGAGAAGAGGTGGGGCGACATTTATCTGTATTTATTTGAACTACAGTGGAAAGGGGCAGGATCTTTGAGGTGCCCAAACTCTTAGATCACATACGAGCTACGGGAGCCCTTAATGACAGTAGCAAGATGACTGGAATCAGTTGGTGTGAGGAAGATGGAGCAACAATGGTAGAGCTAGGACACTGAAGACTGAAGCAACACAGAGGCAACAGCAACGCAGTGGTTGACGGACTTCAACAACGTAGAGCAGAGCAGTGCAGAGCAGCAGCAATGCAGAGCATCAGAGGATCAGCGCAAAATTAGCAGCAGAGGGAGCTTCACCATCAAGAAGCATCCAGACTGACTTGTATGCGTGAAAATTTCTGAAAAGTTACTTTATGCAGAAATCTACTGTTAGATCTGGTTATGCTTCTCCTACTTAGATAAGTTATTAATGTTGAATATTCAAATTAACATCAAAGAAAAACACATAACAGACTTTCACTGATTCAGATCTAGAAAAGTACACGCACACATAAACAAAGTGACACAAGATTTTCTAGACAATAGTCCCTGGAAAAACCCAATGCGGGAAAACCGATCTTCTGGCTGCTGGAGGGTCTTTATTATTAAGTAGTTTTCTGAATACAACAAATCTAGCCACCACACTGGTAAACCCAATAGAGAAAAATAAAGATTTGCAACTAACCTGCTGTTCTGAAGCCAAAACGTTGCATGATCCACACCTTCAAATGGGATGTACAAGACTCAGCCAGATCTTCGCCCTAGAAACCCCAGCGTTACCCCTGAAGCCCCTGCGTCAGTCTCTTCAGCATCTGCGTGCCTCTGCGCTTGCCTGGAGAGGGTTGCGTAACCCCAGAATAGGTGACGCAGACCCTACGTTGCCCCTGAGGGTCTCTGCCTAACCCAGATAGGTCTCCTGCTGCCCAACGCTGCCCTAGGAGGGACTGCGTAGCTGAAGCTGCCTCTGCGTTGCGCAGCTGCTGCCCTCTCTATTGTTGTTGCCTCTAGAAGCGGCTCTCTACCTCTTGTTGATTCTAGGCACTAGGATCAGACCATACCCTTTGCCTAAACTACCCCTCTCTGCAGTTGAAACACTTCTGAAAATTTTTAGCAAACCATGCTCAAGAACTCCAGCTTAGCTTTAGTGCTCTGCCTTTGTGTGTCTTCTCCAAATGACCCCAAGCCTTTCCTTTATACTTTTCTCGTTGGAAACCAACGCCCATGATCAGATCTTGAATCAATGGCTAAGATTAAAAGAAAGCTTGATCTGAATGACTTAAGACAATTTCATCACATGTTTTAATTAATTACCTTTAATAATTTAATTTTCCTAAGTTAGACTTAGGGTCCATAGTTAAAATTATTAAATAATTAATTATCTCCCAAACCGATGAAATTCCAAATCCCTTTCTCGGGTCTTGGAGATCTCTATGTACTCTAGTCCCTCCACAAGTTTTGGAGCTAGAGCACATCCGATGCTACCCCATCACTCAAGAAACTCAACACTCCCTCTTAGCGAGGAATGTGCTTTAGTACAAACTCGCTCCAATTCAACCTGGTCGCACTAATCTCTAGTGTGGGCCTCTCGCATTGACTTCCGGACCTTGTTGTCCTTCATCACCGTGCTATTGTCTTTCTCTCCCGCACTATTGCCCATGACACCCATGACGCCGCCACCGCCACTGCCATATATGTACCGGCAGCCTCCTCCTCGACCCATTGTACGTGCCGCCATTCGCCGACCGCATTGTTAATTGCCGAGAGAAACAATCGACCCCGCCCAATCTTTGACAGACAAGTCAGTTGGGTTTCATCCTCATAACTGAAGCTCCATCGGCTGTTGATCTGTGTTGTCATCTGGAGGATGATGCACAGCTACAACTCTGCACTGCGTAAGCAGACTCCCTCTGCGTTGTTGAAGTCACATCAACCCCTTGTGGTGAAATCTCTCACGTTGTTGTTGCGCTGCGATGTCCTCCTGAAGCCTCCACGCTATTGCAGCTCTACTCTACGCAAGAAGCTCTGCTCTGCGCAGCTGAAGTCACATTAGCCCTTGCGCTGTGCTACTCCCTTCAGCCTTAAGCTCCACCTCTACTTCATCCGTGATTCTCTGCACCAACTGCTCCACTTGTCCCGCTACTGTCTTAAGATTCTCGTAGCTCGAATGTGATCCAAGAGATCAGTTGCTCAAGGATCCCGCCACCACTTTGTAGCTGTTTACAGATCCATGTCGCCCCACTTTCATGGTTCATGAACGCTCATGGCTCCATCATCTTCTAACCCGTCGTCTGCCACAGCAGCCTTGGAAGTAGAAGCTTCCTTGTCCTTCTTATTCTGTGGCCAATTGTTGGCAAAGTTTCCTAGTTCATCTCACTGGAAACACTTGATCTTGGATAGATCACGCTTCTTCTTCCTTTGCTGCCTCTTTGATGCCAAGGTTGCATCATCTTCATCTTCCTTCTTCACCTTATTAATCCGGTGTTGTACTACTTCTTGGTGAATCTGCGGAGTTCTTGACGTAAGATTGCCCATATGTTGTCCCAGTCAGGAAGGTCCGCTCTGCCCAAGACACTTTGTACAAAGGTTTCCCACTCTTCTGTGACCGCATTGAGTGCAATCCTTACCATCACATCACCCTCCACCTTTGCTCCCATGGTAGACAATTGATCTCTGATCGTCTATAATCTGAAGAGGAAGGGCTCTATTTCTTCTCCCTTGGTGAACATGAATGGCAGCAGCGGATTCTCCAGAAGCATTTTCCACTGGACAGACTTCCCCTCATATAGGGTTGTTAAGGCCTTCCACATCTCATTAGTTGTTTTCTTTTCAGCCATATGTGGAACAATATGGTCCTTAACCCCATCCATTATGAAACGTTTTGCATGTGTCGCAGCTTCCTCATGCTTCTTCAGGAGATCTGCATCGGCCAGCGTGGCCAGGACCTTTTATGCATGGTCTCTTAGACCATATGCCTCCATGACTACCAAGAATTTGGCCTTCCTAACTACAAAGTTGGATAGGTCGTACAAATTATCCTGATCACGTAGTCCATGAGGTGCCATCTACTCAGATCTACTCTGTCGGAACAGATCTTCCTCTCCCCACTTCTCTACTGAAGCTCGGATCTAGGGTCCTTATCGAAAAGGCACCCTCTGCTCCCTCTAACAACTAATTTCCTCTCTTGGAAATCCGCCAAATCAACAACGAAACATCTCTCATCGATCCTCTGATCGATCTGCAGATTTCTTTGGCTTAGAAACCTTCTGAGAAGCTGATCTCTTCCCGCTTTCTGTCTCCCAGTGCTTAGGCTAAATTCTGAATCTTCAAAAATTTAACCCCACCAACAACTTTTGAAGTTCTACAGCTCTACTTCCAGCACTTCTGAATCAGACAGCTTCAGATCTGCGTCAACCTAGCTGGCCTCTATGTGAGCAGACAGTCCCAGTGTTGCCTCTGCACATTAAGTACGTGCGCATGCGTGGAGACAGCATAGCCCTGACCTCTACGTGGTTTTGCTCCCTCTGAAACTGCGTTGTCCCTTCAGATCTGGATTTCTGTTGTTGTTGCTGCTTTCTTTGCTGCTTCCTGCAGCAAGATTCTTCAGTCTTCTACTGGTGACCCTGCTAGATTTGCAATCACTCTAATACCATGTGAAAATTTCTGAAAGTAACTTCATGCAAAAACCTACTGTTAGATCTAGTTATACTTCTCCTACTTAAACAAGTTATTAATGCTGAAATCTTCAGATTAACATCGAAGTAAACATATAACAGACTTTCACTGATTCAGATCTAAAACAGAAAAGTACATGCACGATAGACAAAGTGACACAAGATTTTCTGGACAATAAACCCCGGAAAAACCCAATGCGAGAAAACCGATCTTCTAGCTACTGGAGGGTCTATATTATTAAGTAGTTTTCTGAATACAGCAAATCTGGGCACCAAACTGGTTAACCCGAAAGAGAAAAGATAGATCTGCAACTAACCTGTTGTTCTGAAGCCAAAACCTTGACTGATCCACACCCTCAAATGGGATTTACAAGACTAAACCAAATTCTGGCCCTAGAAACCCCAGTGATGCCCCTGAAGCCCCTGCGTCAGCCTAGACAGCCTCTCTGTGTCGTTGCGCTGGCTTGGAGAGGGTTGCATAACCCCAGAATGGGTGACACAGACCCTACGTTGCCCTTGAAGGGTCTCTATGTAACCCAGATGGGTCCCCTGCAGCCCAACGCTGCCCCAGAAGGGACTATGTAGCACCTGCGTAGCTGAAGCTGCCTCTGCGTTGCACAGCTGCTACATAACTGCTGGTGCTACCTCTGCTTCTCTGCGCTGCCTCTGGATGGTGCTCTCTGCCTCTTGTTGATTCTAGGCACTGGGATTAGACCATCCCCTTTGCCTAAACTACCCCTCTCTACAGCTGAAACACTTCTAGAAATTCTTAGCAAACCACGCCCTAGAATTTCAGCTTAGTCTCAGTGCTCTGCCACTGTGTGTTCTCCAAATGACCCCAAGCCTTTCCTTTATACTTTCTCGTTGGGAAACCAACGGCCACGATCAGATCTTGAATCAATGGCTCAAATTAAAAGAAAGCTTGATTCGTGTGACTTAAGACAATTTCATCACATGTTTTAATTAATTACCTTTAATAATTTAATTTTCCTAAGTTAGACTTAGGGTCCATAATTAAAATTATTAATTAATTAATTATCTCCCAAACCGGATGAAATTTCTCAAATCCCTTTCTGGGTCTTGGAGATCTCATGTACTATAGTCCCTCTACAAATTTTGGGAGCTAGAGCATATCCGATGCTACCCCATCACTCTATCGTATCGCTCATACTTTGTGGCATCGCTTATTTTCTATGGTATGGCTCTCATTCTCTGTGGCGTGCCTTACATTCTCTATGGCTCATATACTTCTCTATGGTTCGCGTATCTATATATGTGGAAGGACAAGATTTATGTAAGGGCCCATGGTATGTAAGGGAGCCACATATGTGTTTTTGGAAACTCTTACAACAGAATGGTTGTGATAATAATATATGGCAAGCAACCTAGATGCATGACCTTGACCTTGATATGGCAGCGACATTGACATGGTAAAGATATAATATAACACAGTGACCTTTGAGATGACAGTGACCCTAGTACAGCAATGACCTTGATATGACATGGAAGGAACCTTCATATTAACCCTATATCAATGACCAAGATCTATATGACAATGACCTTGATGCAGTGACCTTTGACATGACAGTAACCTTTGGAGCATGACTGTGTGTTCATAGAAAGTAATAACAGTGATGAATGGCTTGGTATGACAGTGCAATGACGATGCAGGAGCATTAGCTCGGAAAAATACTTTGAATTTTTATTAAACCTAGGGTCTCATGTTTGTGAGGAAATATTAAAATTTAAAAATTAATTAAAATTTTGAGTGATTAAATTATATTTTTAATTAATGATATGTGAGGATTGTTAATGTTTCCAAATAATTGGAAAACATGAGAGAAATTAGACTTGAGATATCTAAGAATTAATTATGAAGCCTAAGATAGATTTAGTTTCAAGATTTTAGGGATAAATCTAGATTGTAGGATTTGTTGAGATATTTGAGGACTTGTTCAGTTATTAAAGGGATGTGAACCTAAATTGGTTCATTTAAATTTGTATAAATTAATAAGCCTCAAAGGCAAAATAGATCAGGAAAAATAGAGTGATTAGAGGTGAGGTTTGGACAACAAAGGTTGCAAGCCTACTGGCTTTTGTAAAAGGGCCATCGATTGAAAATCTGGCCATCGACCAAGAGGGTTTTTCTTTATAAATATCGATGAGGAATTTGTTTTGAAAATTGTGTGAAATAGATATATTCTTGGTCTAATTTAGTAGGAAGATGTTGAGTTCTGTGAAATCTGCATATTTGGGAAGAATCGATTTTTAGTTGATATTGATTTTATGCTTCGAATTGTATCTTTTGAGGGTTACATATGGTGAAAAGCGTACCATATGAACTGTGAATATTCGCACAGTTGAACGGAGCTCATAAGGTACGACGACGAAATTCGTTGGAGAGTAAAAGCATTGGATCATGTTTAGAACAGAGTTAAATTACACAGTGTTGAGTGAATCTGTTGAAGATCGCGTGGGTTGCTATAAGCGCAAACGGTGGAACGACTATGATCTATGAGAAGGATTGATCATACTTACAATAAGAGGTATGCGATACAACAATAAACCAATTTATAATTGCCAGATCCAATTGGGATCGATTTTCATTTCTATTCTGAAATTGTGCTGGGCGCTAGTTACAACAGAGAATCAATGCGTTTTGATCCTGTTGGTGGAGGATCGATTGCAGTTTAAGGTCATTATGATATAATTGTGCATGAATTGAATGGGATTACTATAGAATTAAGTCGGAGATGAATATACGGTTCATTCATGTGTCGATGAATGACAAAAAGAATGGGAAATACTATGAATTCCAATACAGTAACAGCGTTGAGGACATAGAATCGAATTTGGGTTCCATTGTGGAACTCGATGGTTATATCAGGATTAAAATTGGGTTTTACTACAGTTGCAGCGATGGGATCGTTTCTCAACTCACAAGATTGAGATGGGATCAATGTTGAGTTACAACCCTTAAATGTTTACGCCGCTGTGAACAGAAGTCAAAGTGTGTAGGGAGAAAGGCGTTGGAAAATCACATGCTGGAATCTTGAAGTTAGCTTCTGGTAGAGCGCGGGCCATGGTGTCGCAAGTACGTGATTTGACACTTGTGAAATCAGAAATGCGTGAGGAGTCTTAAGAATGCGAAATTCAAGATTGGTTGAATGGGTAAAATCGAACAGTAGGAGGACACGCAAGAACAGAATTTGACATTTTGATTCATACGTTTATTTATGAGGAGCTGAATTACAAAAAAACTGCGTTTTATTGTGTTGTGCGTTGAATGGTGTAATAACTTAATATTGAACGGTGGTATCTGTCTTGCTTAGAAGCTGGTGTTGGTCGAACCTTTGAGGAGTGGCCCAAACACTCATAATTGTTAGCGTCGAACCCCCGAATTACGCTGGAGCGATGGGTGGGTGGCGGTGCATTGGCACATATGGAAACCAATGTAAACGCGAGGGAAACTATGTTGCCGGGGAAACGTGGGTGCGCGGGGGACGGGGACGGGGACGGCACTTTTTGAAACAGGGTGCGTGGGTGCGTCGGGGGTATATACTATATATATATATTATATTATATTATATTATATATAAATTATAATTTATATATGTGAATTTGTATAAAACAAGAAAAATAAAATATTTTTTATTTAAAAATTAAAGTTTAAACTTCAAGAATCAAAGATTTAAACATGCACATCATTGAACAATGAACATTCAACATTCAGCAATGCAGCAATAATTCCGCAATGAGCCCTACCCCAAGTTCACTAGGATGTGCTTTTGAATCTTGATGACCAGTCTCCAGTCTCCAGGTGAAAGTTCACCAGGATGTGCTTTTGAATCTTGATGACCAGTTGGCAATTTCCAGTCTCCAGGTGAAGGACTTGGAAGCTGTCACTTAAATTGTAAAAGGCAATGCAAGACAAGTATAAAGGCTCTAGTGCCAGCAGATGTGGAGACTCGGTGGCAGGTGTGATTGTGGTGGATGAGATATGGGTTGTGGACTCAAAGAAGGAACATCGACTTAATTGAGACCAATTCAAAGGCCGAGGATTGCTATTCATTATCATTTATATGTGCTTTCTAAGGTATTGTATCTGGGAAATTTAAAAAATTAAATATGACCATCGTAGACTGTCCATTCCTCAATAATTCATTGCATAAAGACATCCTGTGTCTGCATTGATTAGGTGTTGCAAAGCTGTTTAACTCGCCTTCAACAGTCAGTTGATCTTTTTCCATATCGTTTCCCTTAGTTCAAGTTTCTGTTGTGATGAATAGTCATTGACTTGAGGCTTTCAAAGGGTATTTTAGGTTTTCTGCAAGTTTGGGCTTGCAATGATTTATTAAATTATTAGTTATAACTTATACGTTTTTTATGATGCTGATTATTTATGCAACTGACTGCAGAGCAAGTGGGCAATTTCATTGACTTTTGCAGCTAATGTGATTTGGAAACATGATGATAAAAAATAAAAATTTAAAAATTACCTGTTTGCACAGCGCTGAGGATGACGGCGGCTGGACGGCAGGGGATAGACGCAGAGGCAGCGGAGGAGGGTGAGGTCAAGGGTGTCGGCGCCGGTTGCAGTCGATAGACTTGGTTGCAGACTTGCAGACGCAGTGGTATAGTCGATGATCGATAGACAGAGACAGTGGTATAGTTCGGTTGCTGGTATAGTCGATGATCGATCGATAGACAGTGGTATAGTTCGGTGGTATAGTCTTAGGGTTGGTCGAACACTTTTAGTTTTAAGTTTTAATTTCATTTTTAGTTTTTAAGTTTATGAGTTAGCCTTTAGGTTTTAAATTTTAATTTTAATTTTATTTTTAAAGTTTTAAATTTTAATTTTAATTTTTATGTTTTTATTATTTAATATTTAAATTTTTAATAAATTAATTTAAGTTTTGAATTTTCAAAAAAAAAAAAATCGAATAGACTTATAAGTTATAAATTATTTAATTTTAATTTTAATAAAAAAATCTTAAATTTTAATTAAAAAAATTTAGATTATAGTCGAATTTTGATTAAAAAATTAAAAAAAATTAGCCTAAATTGCCCTCGAAGAACCCGAAAAGAACCCATTTTCAGGGTTCTCCGTCGCTGAAGAACCCTAAAAGAACCCAAAGAACCCTAAAAGAACCCTAAAAGCACCCGAAGAACCCTAAAAGAACCTTGTTTTTGAGTTGGACGTTTCGGGTTCTTCCATGAAGAACCGGGTTCTTCAGGGTTCTTCTGGGAAGAACCTGTCCCAGCACCCAGTACGTGGGGACGGGAACCCGGTGCGGGTGCGGGCACCCTACCCCCGGGTGTGGGTACCCATGCAACATAGGCAGAGAACCAATAGAAAGTCGATTTAAAGGATGTTGCCAGCAGCGGAAGATAAAAGCCATCCAATGATCGTTGAAGAGAATGGTAAGTTAAAGGGCTAGACGCATTGTTAATGTTGATGTGCGGTTGAAAGTTAAATATGCATTGGTAATAACTTCAATCGTTACATTGAAATTTTTGCATGATTTTAAACGCTAAGAGTCAAACTTTGAAATCGAAGTGTTCATATGAATCAAATGCTATGATAAGAGTCGGGTCTGATTATAAAGCTGGAGTTTTGAAACCAATGTATTTTAATTAAAGTCTTTTATAAGACTTTTGGAAAGTTTTCAATTGAGGAACAACTTTGGGTATGAGAATGATTTGGTTTTATAGAAGAATCTATGTATGTGATGATGAGTGGGTTTTAACCATAGATTTGAAGATAAAAAGAAAGAGCTTTCGCATAAAGGAATTGAGTTTTGGGGTGGTGATGAAGTATGGTTTTCATAAACCCTAAAAAGTTGTGAACAGATGTTACAAGCTTCCGCAAATGATAGTGTGTGAATTGCCCAGACTAGTAGTTTTTATTTGAGCAGTTATCGAGATGCATTTTTATATGCATGGTATTGGAGAGATTCTGGGTTTTGCAGCGTTTTCCTGCATCAAGTGGTATCAGAGCTGGAATAGCTCTGTGTGAAGATTGAAGTTTTTAAATTGAGTTAATTGCATGTGATGAATGAATATCAGATTTTGAAACTGATGAAGGTTGCGGCACATAGATGCAGTGCGGGTGAAAGATAAGTCAAGATCAACAGGATCTTGGAGGTGAGTTAATGATCATTATTATTGAACTCTGGTTTGAAGGTTAGGCTTGACAAATTCAGGTTGCAAGAAGGTTGAAGAAGTCTCGGCAGAAAGAAGCAGATCACAGCTGGAGAGCAGTGATGGAGGAGTCCGACAAAGGATTCTAAGTGTATGTGGCAGAACTTGGACATTCAACAGAGGTTGAATAAAGTTGCAGATGAGTGAAGCCTGAAGGAGCAGTGGAGAAATGCTCGAAAGGTTCTAGCAGAGGACCAGTGATTACCAAAAGACCAGATCTAGAGAAAGGGATTGGTGAGGTAAGTGGCAGCAGGAGAGCTTGCTGTTGAAGAGGCTTGGTGCAACTCATGGGTGAGAAACTCATGGTGAAGGAGATGACTACTGAAAGTCATAAAAGAGAGAGCAGAGGTTCAGAGAGAGGCCACAGTGGAGAAAGGGAGAAAGATGCCAAGGCAAATGGCATAAGACAGCAGTGGACTGATGAAAAGTATGAGAAAGAGAAAGATGAGATAGTAGTTCATCTTGAGTTATTGATGAAATTGTTACAGGAAAATATGAAAGACCAGAGACATGGTTGGACCATGAGGAAGAAAGTGAAATGGCAGAAACTACAAGTAAAGAGAGATCAACAGATAAACATGCAGTTAACAGAAGAGCTGAGGGAGCTCGAGCAGATGATGAGTTATTGGGCAGATCCAAATCAGCTGGATAATGTAAACCCTTGTATTTTTGTAGCTGACAATTGTGATGTGATTACAGGTTTTACTGAGGAGGATGCGCAATCTTGTGAAGTTGTCACAAGCATGGAAAAGAATCTTTCAGGAGATAAATACTTTGAAGAAGAAAGCAGTGATGCGTTTGTACTTGAAACTGTTACAGTACAAGAGGAAGTTCTTGTGGATGCAGAAGAAGTAGATCAGTCTGAAGCACTGATAAGTGAAGCAACAGTTGAGACTATTGAAACTTGTAGTTTTCAAACTGACAAGTTGTGTATGAATGCAGGGACTGTAAGTGATGGTGAAATGCTTCAGCAATGCCACAGAGAAATTGCATTGTTGGAATACTTGTTGGTAAATTCAGAGTATGACAGAGAGATTGCAGCAGAAGGCAAAGTTCACTACAGTGAACAAGAGCAGAAAGATATTGTGGAGGCAGATGATGTACGAGAAGGACTACTTGATAGTCTTGAGAATTCTTCAAAGAATTCTTTGGAAAGTTTGGATCAGCATACTGATGTGCTGATAGTGGAGGAGAACTCAGAACAGCATACTGAAGTGCTGGCAAAGGAAGAAAAGGCATTGATGCCTTATGATTTTTGTTTTAACAAGTGTTTTGTGAATGCAGGTGTTATTGCAGAGGCTGAAGAACATTTGACTCAGTTGAGCAGTCAAATGAAGGAAGAAGAAAATTCTGTGGAAATTTCAAATCCATGGGATGAGGACGTTATGTTGCTGGAAATGATGTTGAATAGTCAAGATTCAGTGGAGGAAGAATCTCAATTTCAAAATTGGGAATTGCAGATGCAGAGAGATGAAGATAGCAGAAAGGAGTACACAATGTACCAGTCCAGTAAGTTGCTGATAGGAGAAGACAGAGAAGAAGTTTTCCGTTGTGGAAGACAAGAAGGCATGGATGATTGAGCGGCAGTAAGAATTGAGCAAGTAAGAACAAAAGCAAGCATAGAAGCAAGGGGCAAGCCAAAGCTCAGCAGGCAGCAAGAAATCAGCAATCTAAAGAATTATTGGACAGAGAAATTGAATTAATCAGAAGAATCATGTTGAAAGTGTCTCAGAGGAAGACATCAGCAAGGAAGAGAAGCAGCAGCAGCAAAATGAAGACAGAGACAGATTGTGAAAGTGCAACGAGTGGAGCATGACAGCATAAGATATGGAGACCTGGAGAAAAGCAGAGTACGGCAGCAGAAATTGATGATGAGTTACAGAACAAAGTGTCGGATCTAGGCGGACGAAGACTTAAACGCATGATCAGGAGATCATGGTCATTTTCAACCTTGGGAGTCTGATGCAGGAGCATTAGCTCGGAAAAATACTTTGAATTTTTCTTAAACCTAGGGGTCTCATGTTTGTGAGGAAATATTAATTTATGTAAATATTAATGAGATTTTTTTGAGTGATTAAATTATATTTTTAATTAATTATATGTGAGGATTTGTTAATGTTCCCAAAATAATTTGGAGAACATGAGAGAAATAGATTTTAGATATTTAAGAATTAATTATGAGCCTAAGTTAGATTTAGTTTCAAGATTTTAGGGATAAATCTAGATTGTAGGATTTGTTGAGATATTTGAGGGCTTGTTGAGTAATTAAGGGGATTTGAACCTAAATTGGTTCAATTCAATTTGTATAAATTTATGAGCCTCAAAGGCAAAATAGAGTGATTAGAGGTGAGGTTTGGACAGCAAAGGTTGCAAGCCTACGGGCTTTTGTAAAAGGGCCATCGATTGAAAATCTGGCCATCGACCAAGAGGGTTTTTCTTTATAAATATCAATGAGGAATTTGTTTTGAAAATTGTGTGAAATAGATATATTCTTGGTCTAATTTAGTAGGAAGATGTTGAGTTCTATGAAATCTGCATATTTGGGAATAATCGATTTTTAGTTGATATTGATTTTCTGCTTCGAATTGTATCTTTTGAGGGTTACATATGGTGAAAAGCATACCATATGAACTGTGAATATTCGCACAGTTGAACGGAGCTCATAAGGTATGATGGCGAAATTCATTGGAGAGTAAAAGCATTGGATCGTGTTTAGAACAGAGTTAAATTACACAGTTGTTGAGTGAATCGGTTGAAGATCGTGTGGGTTGCTATAAGCGCAAACGATGGAACGGCTACAATCTATGAGAGGGCTTCATCATACTTACAATAAGAGGTATGTGATACAGAAATAACCCAATTTATAATTGCCAGATCCAATTGGGATCGATTTTCATTTCTATTCTGAAATTGTGCTGGGCGCTAGTTACAACAGAGAATCAATGCGTTTTGATCCTGTTGGTGGAGGATCGATTGCAGTTTAAGGTCATTATGATATAATTGTGCATGAATTGAATGGGATTACTGTAGAATTAAGCCGGAGATGAATATATGGTTCATTCATGTGTCGATGAATGACAAAGAGAATGGGAAATACTGTGAATTCCAATCCAGTAACAGCGTTGAGGACATAGAACCGAATTTGGGTTCCATTGTGGAACTCGATGGTTATATCAAGATTACAATTGGGTTTTACTATAGTTGCAGCGATGGGATCGTTTCTCAACTCACAAGATTGAGCTGGGATCGATATTGAGTTACAACCCTTAAATGTTTACGCCGCTATGAACAGAAGTCGAAGTGTGTAGGGAGAAAGGCGTTGGAAAATCACATGTTGGAATCTTGAAGTTAGCATGTGAAATAGAACTATGAGCCATGGTGTCGCAAGTACGTGCATTGACACTTGTAAAATCAGAAATGTGTGAGGAGTCTTAAGAATGCGGAATTCAAGATTGGTTGAATGGGTAAAATCGAACAGTAGGAGGACACGCAAGAACAGAATTTGACATTTTGATTCATTTGTTTATTTATGAGGAGCTGAATTACAAAAAAACTGCGTTTTATTGTGTTGTGCGTTGAATGGTGTAATAACCAGCGTTGAACAGTGGTATCACGCTGCTTAGAACTGGTGTTGGTCGAACCTTTGAGGAGTGGCCCAAACGCTCATAATTGTTGGTATCAAGACCTAAATTACGCTGGAGCAATGGCTGATGGGTGGCGCTGAGATGCATTGGCACATATGGAAACCAATGGTAGTGCAGAGAACCAATAGAAAGTCGATTTGAAGGATGTTGCCAGCAGCGGAAGATAAAAGCCATCCAATGATCGTTGAAGAGAATGGTAAGTTAAAGGGCCAGACGCATTGTTAATGTTGATGTGCGGTTGAAAGTTAAATATGCGTTGGTAATAACTTCAATTGTTACATTGAAATGTTTGCATGATTTTAAACGCTAAGAGTCAAACTTTGAAATCGAAGTGTTCATATGAATCAAACGCTATGATAAGAGTCGGGTCTGATTATAAAGCTGGAGTTTTGAAACCAATGTATTTTAATTAAAGTCTTTTATAAGACTTTTGGAAAGTTTTCAATTGAGGAACAACTTTGGGTATGAGAATGATTTGGTTTTATAGAAGAATCTATGTATGTGATGATGAGTGGGTTTTAACCATAGATTTGAAGATAAAAAGAAAGAGCTTTCGCATAAAGGAATTGAGTTTTGGGGTGGTGATGAAGTATGGTTTTCATAAACCCTAAAAAGTTGTCAACAGATGTTACAAGCTTCCGCAAATGATAGTGTGTGAATTGCCCAGACTTGTAGTTTTTATTTGAGCAGTTATTGAGATGCATTTTTATATGCATGTTTTTATTTGAGCAGTTATTGAGATGCATTTTTATATGCATGGTATTGGAGAGATTCTGGGTTTTGCAGCGTTTTCCTGCATCAAGTGATATATGACTAGATACGACAGTAACAGTGATAAATGGCATGGTATGATAATGCAGTGATGTATGACTAGATATGACAGTGACAGTGATGAATGACATGGTATGACAGTGCCCTTATGACAAGTTGACAAGTGCTAATTGAGACAGGGGTCTATGTTATATATACAGTGATTTGGAGGCAGCCCTCTCAGAGGTTTTGAAAATGCTTCTTTGATTGACTTATGAGGATCATGTATGATCCCAGTTTGGCCCTAGGTGGCCTAATATAATTGATGTGTCTCGTTCTTGTTGTACATTGTATCTCAGCTAAACATTTGATGAATATCTAAGAAGAAGAATTTGGTTGGGTTTTGCCTTGATCTCTGACCTAAATCCTGGTGTCTCTATTGAGCATGGTCTTCTTCTACTGTTCCTTTGTTGTTCCGCTGCATTGTTGAAGTTATTGTTCTCTCCATGATTCCAGATCAGTGCAGATCTAGGGGTCTTGTCCCGCTAGACCCCATCAGCGCTTCAGGACCAGACCCTCCCCCAGGAGACGCCCCAAATCCTCCAGACGACAGCAGCAGCAGTCCAATTCCTTCTTGGGTCAACAGACATTGACAAGTTTCCTTCAGTCCTCTTCTATCGGCCTCGGATGCTAGGAGTAGGAGTCTCCCCTCCTTCAGGAGGCTCCTCTTTCTCCTCCAAGACTTCTTCATCGCAGCTTATTGTCAAGATGCTTTAGTCATCTAGCCTTTACTTTGCATTTGCACTCTTTGTAGTTTGTATTTCCTGCTTTTATAAAGGAAGGGGACAATTTGGTCCACCGGCTAGGCATGGTGTAATCATTGTAACCGGCAGTCCTGTTGACCTTTTGGTGGTCATTCGTTGGACATTAATAAAATTATCTTATCTTATCTTATCTATCTATCTCTACATAATTGCTAATGATGAAATGATGTTATGGGGTGAATGTTATATGAAAATGTTGAAAATTTTAAAATTGCAAATATCTACAGCGGAGAACAATCTAGCCCTAAAAATTAACATGAATTGATCTTAAAACTTGCCTCAAACTTGTCTTACTGTCCTGCAACATGAATCAGTCTAAAGAAAAAGTGAAAATTACCACAATGTATGAGGTGTCAACACCATCAGCTTCTAACTCAGCCAGAATCCCTCTTCCTGGAGCATCATTAGCAACCTACAATCACAGAAGTTCCTTCTATCATATTAGACTAAATTACTAATATCACATTTCTTTTATTCACTTGTGAGAACCAGCTATTATTCCTTTTCACACCTTGAACCAAAATGTTCAATTTGGAAGATCAAAGAAGAGAGATACTTGCATTTCTCAAAATTACCAATGCATGGAAAGTTGAAGACAGGCAAAAAACCTCTAGAAAAAATGAAAGTATACAAAAATGGCATTCTAACAATTGTCACAATAAAGACCAGATACCCATTGTTAAACAGACTCACCTTCGATATGATTCGAGGATTTAATCCTAGCCTTGCCGCTCCAGTTAAAGCATTACCAACATTTCCACCTCCTTGGACCTACCTTCATAGTTCAAACAATTACAAGAGAAAATCTTGAAACATTAAATTCTACCATCTCTTCAACTCTATTAAAAAGTGACCCGGTGAGTTCAGCTAACCTAACCAGCATTATCTTGAAATTTAACTAAAATGGCATGTTCCTTGGGTATTTCAAATGAAAATACAGAGTTGCATAATCAAGTTTCATGATTTTTTTGTGGCTGAGCACATTATGATCATTGTTAATAGAAAAGACAGAATCTTTTCCTAGAATCTGCCAGATAATAAATTAATAACCAATCTATGCAGTGCAAGGGAAGCACTACACAAACATGTAATAACTTGTTTGAAACGATCATACCCAAACAAAAACAATCCATTTTTTTAATTACAATTTATCAGAGGACAGAAATTAGCATATCTTAGACGAAAATGAGTTGTTGGGAAAGGCATAAATTTTGTTTGCAAAAATTGCTAGAGAAATTTTACAGAATCGTAAAAACTAGTAGATCTTACACAAAATGAGATAAAAAAATGAGCACTTGCACTCACATCTTTTGACAGGTGTTACCACACAAAACCTTCACTTTAAGTGACAAAGCCCTAGACACAAGAGAGACCCTAGGGTTAATGAAGGATACCCAATACTGCTTTGGTAACTCCTTATTCTGTGTTTAGGTCAGCTCTCCTCCAGCACAAGGAGAATCAATTAAGAAAAAAAGTCCAATGTATGATAATGACTTGAAAGGGTTTTTGAGACTTGAAAGGATTCTGATTTATGATATTTCTTGAACTATATTCAGATTTTTTAAAACAAAAAATAAAAGTTGAATTTTGTACTTAATGTGGTTGAAAGAAAAGACTCGTGATCCTTATGTTACCAAATATGTTGATTGGGGTTGTTATTAATTTTCTAATACCAGATCTGTTTTGATTTTACTAGCAATTTATTTTATAACCAGGAAAATGTTTCACCTAGTAAAATATTTTTCTGAAAATTGCTGAAAATAAATACACTAGTGATTTAACTGTTAAATAAACATGCAGTGGAAAATAAATAGAAAATCAGTCACAAAACACAGCAGAAAATTATGCCCAACAAATTCTCCTCCACTTTCTATTAGTCAAGAAAATTGGGGCCTCCTTTAACAAGGAAATAAACCCACAGAGAATGCACAGAAAATACAGCAATGGAACCTGCCAAATTGACCCCCTCAGAAATTCGCCTTGCACCCTTTGCTGGCTGTTCTCAACAATTTCGGCCCACCAGTACTGACTCATCCTCCTCCCAAGTTTGGAATAAACCCTCACAGCCTTCCTGCTGAAATTCGGCCTATCAAGTTTCAACCTCCTCTTCCATGTGACAAACCCTTGGCCATGTCCACAAGTGAGTCTTGACCCTCTTCTTATGCAATCAACCTATAAACTTGTGCTCCAAAATTCTTGTAGCTACACACTTTTCCCCTCTCACTCACTTGAGAAAAATTGGTCTCCCCAAAATAATGCGTCTTCACCTCTCCCTTTGGCTTCTTTTATAATTTCCTATGTTGCACGGAGATGCGTCCCTCTCCCCAACCCCAAAACCCCACCATTCCCTTGTGTCCCCGCATTCCAGGGACTTTAAAACGTGTAGGAGATGTTCTAGAAGGACTAGGGATGGCAATAGGAACTTTAGGATGTCTAAGGCATTCCCAATTCGTCCCTCGCTCAAATCGAGGACTTTTAAGCCACGTTTCCGCTGTCCTAGGAAAAAATCTGGGACATTTGATCACCTCTCGATGCACACACACACTGGGAATTAAAAAAATAAAAATAAAAACCTAAATCTACGTGCCCAAACACGAAAATGAAAGCCACTAAACTCTATGAATCTCATTATTTTCTCCATTGTTGCTTTCTTTGCATCTGCTTTTGTCTTGGTTTCAATCCGTCACCCACATTTTTGTTTTGTTGCTCATTGAATTCAGTGTTGTATCGACTCTTCTCAATTCGGTGTCTATTGTTATCCACGCTAAAGCTAACAAAGTTTTATTTCACAGTACAACCTCCGCGCTCATTTCGTGGCACACTAAAACCTATTCGACCTTCAAATTCTGTTCCCTATTCAACCTCTGTGCATAAAGCTACGTTACAGCTGGTTCAAAGTTGCAACTCGTGGGTGGTTGATTGGTTTCTCAACTGTTCATTGCCACCTCTATCCTCCACACTTTCAGTGGCCATGCCATGATAGTGTCATCAACATCGTGCAAGTGTTATCAAATTGTGCCTCTATCCTTTACACTTCCAGTGGCCATACCATGACAGTGTTATCAACATTTATCAACATCGCGCCAGGGTTATCAAATTGTTCAACAACAACCCAACTCAAAGGTATGTAGGTTTAATAATTAATTTTTTTTACAAATTTAATTTAATTTTTAACTAAGCATGCAGGTTTTCAATTTCTTCACCAAAATTATATTTTTTTTCTTATTAAGTAAACAATAAAATTAAAAAATAATTATTATAATGTAGTTTCTTCTTTTTTTTAAATTTACCTTTCAAAGTTTCTTTTTTTTTATTTACTTTGAAGTTTGAACATACCTCATTTCATGATTTTTCAATTTCACAAAAACTTTCAGCTGGACAACTCTTCTCCATCTCCCCAATTTGAAATGAGGCCACCTCCAAATATAATGCCTGAGCCAACTGAAACCTCAGTGTCTAGTGCCATCAACGCGAAGAAACCCTTGTTGCAATCCGTCAAGAAGGTCACGAAAAACAAGAAGAAAAATAGTGGTGGTTCACGATAGCAGTTAGGTAACCTTTGCCATCATGTATTTAATGGCAACTATACTAGAGTTTACCATCATTTATTGGCTATACCGAGGGATGGAGTAAAAATATTGTAAATTTTTGTAGATGTTCTATGCTTGATGCAACTTTACTTTAACCCCGATACCAAATAGCAATCACATAAACATGAAAGTAAAATGCTGATAGAACATACCAAAAGATCGACGAAAGACAAGCCAAAAATAAACTTAACTTGGTCAGCAAAATACATGTGTTGTGGTGCGTTATGGCAGTCAACAGGATGCTTCAACAAGCAAAGTCTCCTCACGGTCAGCCAACCAGAAGTGTCACACAACCCTCAAGACAGCTCTACAACAGTCAACCCAAAGTCAACAAAAGTCAACATTGTTCAGTCAATGGTCAACGCAGCAAGGTCAAAGGTCAACATCCAGCCTCGATTTTTGTGCCAAAAAATGCAGACTGCAGAGATCGAAGTTCTGGGAAAGTTTGAGGTCAAATGGACCAAGCGTTGACCAAAGTCAACACTGGTCAAACTTGCGCTGGAAACACTAGATCAGATCCGAAACAGAAAAACCCTAGCTGTTATTTTCCCACGTGTGAGAGAAGAGAAGCTTCCAAAATGATAATCGAACCAATCAGACACAAGAAAGAAGTGTGTGATGAGTGATGGTGAAAATGACCTCCAACGTTGACCAATATATATCCATCTCTAAGGGTGTGTGACACATTTGTTGGGGCTCCAAGCCTACATTACAATTCTGGCCGACCTTGCAGATAAGTGGAATTAAGTCAAAATAAATGTTTTGCTCATCCGAGCAAGATGACCTTTAGATAGATCTTGCACCAATCCGAAAGAGGAATCCAGTAAAAATATTGGCATCGTCATCTGAGCATCACAACATGGAGTTTGGACCTAGTTGCCCAAAATTAAAACTCCCTCTCAACTAGGGAGAACTCCATCCACATGTGCCATCCAAACATCGTGAGTCATCCCGCAGTAACTTGCTTTGTTGGCTTCTTTATTTCAGAACAAATGGTGAGTCACAAAGACATCACTCCCAGCTGAAAAAATCAACTCAGAGGTTCGAAACCTCTATAGGACTCAAAGGAGTCTCATACTAACCCAAAGTTAGTTTAACTAACCCAAAATCAGTTGGAGGTCCAAAACCTCACTTGGACTCAAAAGAGTCATATACTAACCCGAAGTTAGTTTACCTGACCCGAAGTCAGTTGCAGGTCCAAAACCTCACTAAACTTGATCCCAGATCAAGTGGTTGGACACGTGCCATCCTAGATATAGAGAGTACGGCAATATCCGATGTGTCCATCGGTCTTGCTATCGGTCTCTATCCACATTTCCCGCCTCATTGGCCAAAATGAGAGATACTTCCCATGAGTCCAGTACTCCATGGGTAGGATGCATATGGGACACAATTCAAAGAGAGGTAAACCAACTCAATATCATCACGATGGGGCAGAAGCACAGCAACAAGGTTCAGCAAGCCTAGCCCTGTGGTTGCTTATAGCTCCACGAAGCTATCCCCAAAGCCCCTTGGAGCTCCCAAAGCTCATCGTCCAACAGGACCCTCAGCATAGGATCATTCCACGATTCCAAGATTCTCAAGGAAGGTTAGGAGCATGACCTTCCCCAAGGGCTTTGTGAGAATATTCGCAACTTGCTCATCAGTTCCTATATGATTGAGCGTTACAGCGCCTTGCTATACCATATCCCGAATAAAAATGGTACAAGATATCAACATGCGTGGATCAATCATGGAACCTAGGATTCTTTGACAAACAAATCCCCCTCTGTTTATTGCAAAGGATAACGATGGTACCTAGCACATGCTCGAATAGCTCTCTGAAGAGCTTTTGCAACCAAGTAGCTTCACAACAGGCCATACACGCTGCAATGTATTCGGCCTCAACGGTGTTCAAAGCCATCGACTTCTGCTTCCTGCTCAAA
Organism: Pinus albicaulis; assembly: GCA_034641835.2. Lineage (NCBI taxonomy): Eukaryota > Viridiplantae > Streptophyta > Pinopsida > Pinales > Pinaceae > Pinus > Pinus albicaulis. The sequence goes on from CM076570.1 coordinate 1,553,132,218, forward strand.
ACAGACCCAAATGCGAAGCAGCATCCAGATGTGCTCTTACGATCCACCACACTGCTAGCCCAATCGGCATCAGAATATCCACAGAGTCTCAAACTCCCAACAGTGTATCTCAGCCCATGGTCTATCGTGCCCCAGAGATGTCTCAAGAGTTTCATGGCACCAAACCAGTGAATGTTATCAAGATCAACCATGTGTTGACTCAAAGTGTTCACTACACAACATACGTTCGGGTGGATGTTTCCTAAGAACATCACGGCCCCTACGAGTTGTCGATACTCGGTAGGATTTTCTAGCACAGGCCCAGCAGCGTTTCCACTCAACTTCTTAAAGTTGAGTTCCATCGGTGTCGACACAGACTTACAGTCCACCATTCCAAATCTTTCCAGCAGCTTCACAATGTATTTTCTTTGACAGAGGAAAATCTCGCTAGGTCTCTACCAGACCTCCAGGCCTAGGAAGTAATGCGTCAGTCCTAGGTCCTTCATCTTGAACATAGAAGCGAGCTCCCTCTTACACTGATAAATGATAGGGTTAGCACCTGTTAGGAAGAGATCGTCCACATAGAGAACCAGAATGAGAGGCTTTTCTATATCAACCTTGAAGTAAAGGTTAGGATCAGCATTACTTCGAGTGAAGCCCAGCTTCACCAAGTAGCTATCTATCCTCTCATATCAACCCCTGGAGGCTCGCTTCAACCCATCGAGGGCTTTCTTCATCATGCATACATGAGAGTCTCTATCCTGGACTTTGAACACCAGAGGTTGCTCCACATACACCTCTTCCTTTATCGAACCATGCAGAAAAGCGATCTTCACATCCATCTGATGAAGACTCCATCCTTGCGTAGCAGCAAGGGCAATAATAGATCGGATGCTGGTATATCGGACCACAGGTGCAAATATATCATCATAGTCTACGCCTTCCTTTTGAGAGAAGCCACGAGCAACGAATCTTACCTTGAATTTTTCAGCACTACCATCAGATCCATGCTTGATCTTATAGAGCCATTTCGAGGTGACATCAGCTTTGTCCTCCGGTCTCGGAACCATATCCCAAACATCATTCTTCATAATGGACTCGTACTCTTCGTCCATAGCATCCTTCCAAACCTGATGCTTTACGGCTTCTTCAAAAGATCCAGGATCAGATTGTACGATTGTACTCATGGCTACTAGATACCCTTGGTATCTATTTGGCTTCTTGCTTTCACGGAATGTCCCCCTTGGGGCCATATGTCTCTCAGCATCATTGAGAGTATGCTGAAGCCATGAGGATCTTCTCTTCATTGAAGGAGGTGGATCAATGGGGTCCATCGGTCCTTCAACATCGGGCATCATCTCATCCTTCGGCTCTTCCTGATTCCCTGATCTTACATCATGATCTTCCTCAAAGCTCAGAAGATTTATCACTTTCCTGAGGGAAGCATCTTCATCAAAGGTAACATTGTGGTATATCTCCACTTCTCTTTCAGCACAACCCTGACATACACCTTCATGATCAATTTTGAATTCGGGCATCCCTGTCACCACCTTCCTTGCTTCGGGAAGGGTTGTGTAACGAAGGTGTCCATACCTTCAGTGCCATAATTCGGTTTGACGAATTGTATCACATGTCATAACCCCCAGTGGACTTCCTCCAACTTGGTAGAGTGTATCAACTCAAAACCCAATCGTGAGAGCTTCCTTGAAACTCTTCTTCCAGATGCGTACCTTTCCATCGACGAATGCCACCTTGAAACCTTTGTCTTCCATGGCCGAAATAGACACAAGGTTCTTCTTCAAATCTAGTACATACAATACACCTTGCAAGCGGAGGACTTGACCTTGAGATAAGTAGAGGGTCACAGTCCCTATCCCTTTCACGGGATAGGTGGCATTATCTCCAAGGATAATCTTCAAATTAGTATCCTTCTCAATCAAATCAGAGAGAGCTTCTTTAAACCCAGTGAGCTGCCTTGAAGCACCACAATCAATCAACCAGACATCCAAGGTGTCGGGTGGAGATGCAGTAGAGAGGGTATATACAAGAAAGAATTCATTTATTTTATCGTCAACAACATTAGATTCTTCATATCTGGAATTTCTTGACATTTTGAAAGGTTGCCCATTTCCATTTCGACCAAAGGGAGCCTTCCTCTTTCCTTTGAACCTGTTGTTCCTTTCATTGTCATTCCCCCTGTTGTTGTTGTCATCATCCCCTGGAGAATCCCTTCTATCAGGGCATTCTCTAGCATAGCGGCCAAACTTGTTACATGTGTAACATCTTCGCTTATTTCCTTTGGCCCCGGCTCTTCCATGGTTCCTCGGACCACCATTGTTCTTCTTCTTAGCATGAGTGGTGAAGGCAGCATTACCTTCCTTTTCATATTCCATCATTCTTGTTTCCTCTTGAGTGCATCTCGACAATACTTCGTCAAAATCAGGAATCACATTATTATTGAGAATGGTAGTAATGAATACATGCCATTCAAAGGGGAGACCTCCAAGTGCGGTGAGAACCATTTCTCGATCAGCTATTGTTTCCCCAATGGCAAGAAGGTTATTCCTAATTTCAGTCAACTTCAGAAAATAGGATTGAACGGATTCATCCCTGCCTTTCTTGAGATTTTTCAATTGGTTCTTAAAGAAAAGAACTTGATTTGCATTGTTGGCCCTGAACATGTTGACCAACTTATCATACATCTCCTTACATGTTCACAGCTCAGAGATGTAGGCAACCAGACTTCTATGGATGGAATCCCGGATGATCAGCTTAGCTTTGATTTCCCCTTTCTTATACTTCGTCTTGGTGGCAGCAGGTGCAGATGATGGAGGCTCTTGGATTTTACCCTGCACATAGTCCATGACCTCTTGATCTTCCAAGATCAAGTCCAAAGACATCTTCCAAGCATGAAAGTCAGACTTGCCAGTCGACTTGTCATCAGCTTTGAAGCCATTATAATTTGAGGTACCCGTGAGTCCTTGACAAGTACTACTTCTTCGATGATTGCTCTCAATACAAACTTGGGCTTTGTCTTCACCTTAGCTCTAATTCCATGTAAATTTTTGTAGTTGTTCTATTCTTGATGCAACTTTACTTTAAACCTGATACCAAATAGCAATAACATAAACATGAAAGTAAAATGTTGATAAAACATACCAATAGATCGACGGAAGACAGCCAAAAATACACTTGACTTGATCAACAAAATATATGTGTTGTGGTGCGTTACGGCAGTCAACAGGATGCTTCAACCAGCAAAGTCTCCTCACAGTTAGCGAACCAGAAGGGTCACGCAACCCTCAAGACAGCTCTACAACAGTCAACAAAAGTCAACAAAGTTGGTGCCTGGCACAATAAAGGTTGGAGCCTTGGAAGTCCAAGTTGGTGCTTGGCAAATACAGGTTGGAGCCTGGGACATTGAAGATTGGTGTCTTCATCTAGGGTTGGAGCCCTACATATATTGTACTTGATTTATTGTAAAGAAGAAAATAATAAAAGCATTTATTATTATTGTTCATTTTGTGTTCTAAATATAAGTGATCTAACTGGTAAAAATAACAATTGAAAAGAAACACTGATTCACCCCCCTCTCAGTATTTCCAACAATTGTTATCAGAGCTAGTACCTTCACTCAAAGCCTAACAGCTTGAAGGTTGATCATTAGTACACAAATGGCAAAGCCAAGGAAGAAAATCTCCAATCCTCCTAAAGATGTGTCTTCCTCAACCATTGAAATTGAAGTAAATCAATTTGCGAAGGCTCCATTGTTCAATGGAAATTTTGATATATGGGTGGCAAGAATGAGGAATTTCTTGAAGACTCAAGGAATTGAAGTTTGGAAATCGGTGATTACTAATGACACGATGGACGAAGAATCCAAGGAGTACAATACAAGAGCAATGAAGGCAATTTTGAATGGGTTGCTAAATTCTGTGAAGGCAATTTTGAATGGGTTGCTAAATTCTGTGAAGGCCAATTTTGAAAAATGTTCATCAGCAAAAGGTATATGGGACAAACTTCATGATCTTCACTCAAAAGGAGCATTGAAAATGATCTCTAGTCAAGAATATGATGGGAAACAACAAAGAAGTACAGAATTCATCAAGGAAGCTGAAGATAAGAGAGATGACAACAAGGCTAAAGAAGACCTAGAAGATGAAGAGAACAAAGAAGACTTTGAAGAAGATCTCCTGAATAAACTTATGACTTCCATGGAAGAGATTAACAGTTTGAAAAAGGAAAATGAGGAACTTAAGAAGAAAGTACAAGATGGTAACCAAGACAAGACAAGGAAGGAAGTTGACTTTGTCAAGCTTCAAGTACAAGAAAGAGATGAGGAGCTTGCCAAACTTAAAGAGGAATTTCATCTAAACAAAAGAAAGCATCATGAAGAAGTCATATCTATGACAAATCAATTTGATAAGGCAAAGAAAAGGGAAGAAACTTTGTCAAGCCACCTTGAACAAAGACTTGAGAGCTTGAACAATCTTGAAGCAAAGATTGGTCAATACAAGGAAGAGGTCTCCTCTCTTAGATCTCAACTAGAAGAAGCAAGGAAACAAGCGCAAGGAGCCGAGAAGGTGATGGAAACTTTGGCATTCATAGAAGGACAAGTTGATGAAGCAGAAAATGAGAGAAACACCATGATATGCCAACTAGAAGAAAAGGATGAAGAAATCTTAAAACTAAAATCAGACATCAATCTTCTCAGGGCTGAAACATGTGAAGCTACAAGAATAAAAGAAGAAATGGTGAGCAATCTAGCAAAGGAGAATGAAAAAGTCTTCATAATGAAATCAAATATCATCTCCCTTAAAATCGAAGCACATGAAGCAACCAAGATGAAGGAAGAAATGGAGATCGATCTATCAAAGAAGGATGAAGGATGCAAGAAAATGAAAGAAGAAATTGATATCCTTAAAAAGGAAGTTGATCATCTGAACAAAAGCCTAAAGAGCTCCCAAACCCTAGATGACATCTTGAGTCATCAAAGATCTCCTCTTGATAAATTGGGTCTTGGTTATGCAGGTGAATCTTCAAACAAAAATGATGCAATCCCTAATGCTTCAAACAACAAGGATGTGGAAAAGCTTGGAAGAAATATTGATGCCCCCAATTCTAGCAAAGGCAAGAAGAAGAGTCAAGATGACATTGTAAGAAACCCTACTCCAAGAAGATATTCTGATGGTGTCAAGAATGCTAGAGGCAATAAATTTGAGCAAAGGATCCCAAGACAGAATTATTTTAGAAGTACATCAAGGAAATCTCCATCCTCCAGGTACAAAAGTATATTTTTTGGTTATTGTTATTCTTGTACAAATTTTGGGCATATGGCAAAGGAATGTAGGGCATACCACAAGGACAAATATAATGGTCCCCGTCAATTTCCTAGAAGAAACTTTGCAAGAAGAAGTCATGATCTTTCATTCATGAATAAGATAGAGTGTTTCAATTGCCATAACATTGGACATATGGCACGTGATTGTAACTTGACTTGGGTTCCTAAACAAGCTAAAACAAGGACAACCAACCTAGAGAAGAAAGTTACACAAGTATGGAGAAGGAAGCAAGTTGAATCTGGAAGTCTCTTGAACACTCCAGCGAACAACACATTTTTTGACTAGATGAAGTCGTCCTTGATATTCCAAGTATTTGATGGTGAAACCCTGGCAAAAAGAGACCATACATACAGTTAGGGGAAGTTTGTGATTCTTGAGTATTCCTGCAGAAAGTGATCCGTGAGTGGGCCCTTATGAAATCCTTGATGAGTTACAATCTTGATAAATCATCTCTCGGAAGTAACTCCATTGAAGAAAAACATGATATTATGATGATGCCTTCTACTTGATCACACAAGGTAAAGAATCCTTCATGAGCTAAAGGAATTTGTGCAGACATGGGGAGATGGTACATCACATGAAGAAATACAAACACATCTATCATGGAACATATCGCCAGAAGAAAGAGCACCATGGCAGGGGGAGTAACATACCTATGAAGGACTACAATTCATGAAGAAAAGAAGCAACTTGACAAAGGGAGTATTTGGGCACCCCGTTTGCCATTGATATCAAAGGGGGAGAGAAATTAGAAGGGCAAGAATATTGCCATCAATGACAAAGGGGGAGATTGTTAATCAAGGTTGCCATTGATGTCAATGTGGCATTGACTGAGACGTCAATATTCTTGAGATGCTTGGTTACAGACGATGATGTCATGACTCTTGGTTGACTAGATACCATCAATGAAGAAATCAAACCACTAATGAAGGAAGCCCTAAGAAGTATTTGATCTAATGTTGCATGCACTTGATGCACTTGATGATCTAGGCCTTAATCTTACATGACAATGGAGAAAACAGTAATGACCTCTTGTTGTCCTAATCACCTTCTGCATTAAAAAATTCCAAACAGTCATAAAGAAAATTATTTTTTGACATCTTGAAGACATCATTTCAAAATGGCTCCTTCACCATCTTAAGGAGGACTCCTTCCTCTTTCCAACGAGCCCTATATGTGTAATATTCCCAATTAGCAGCAGCTAATTGGAAATATTAATTTTGATCAATTTTGCCTTATATAATTAAATTATAAATAAAAGTGAGTAGAGGGTGACATAACTCACTCTAAAAATAAAGTGCACTCCCTAGTAGACACAACGTTGTAACTTAAGTGAGCCAAGGGGGGCCAAGAGACCACGTAGAGAGGTGACCCACGTAGACACATGGAGGGACTGCGCTGGTTGGGTTGAGCACGTGGCAAAGGGAGGCTACGTTGGAGGAGGTGGGCCTTAGTGTTTGAGAGAGGCAAACTATAAGAGAGAGGAGAGCCTCCTCATTTTGGTCATTCGAGTTTATGCATTTGAGCTAGTCACTTCGACTTCTTAAGCATGCTGGCTATTTAGCCTGTCTGTAGCACTGTTTAGTGCATCGAGTGTCTCCGTTCGGAGATCTCACCCTTAGCCCTGGGGGACTTCGAGTGCCTGCTCGGGCAAGGTAGTTTCATCAGTCTTTTGCGGGAGGATCGATTTGTGGGAGTTGCAAAGGAGCAGTGCATTTGGTGACTACGCAGTCTGAGAGGGAGGACGCTATCTCTTTTGGTGGGAGCTCCGGAGTGGGATTGTTTGGAGGATTTGAGCTTGGAGATTGAGCAAGGGACCAGCCCTTGCATATTGGAGGATTTTGGCAGAGTTTTGGATGAAGTTTTGGAGTATTCTCTTCAGTGGCAACGCAGAGCCTTGAGGGATAGCGTAGATCCTCAAGGGGGTGATTTTCGGGGGTCAGCGATTTTCGAAAAGCTTTCTAGGCTTTTCTGGCTTTGTTGAGTAGAGGCTGATTCCAGAGTTTCAATATTTTACAGAGGGAGAGACATTTAAATGCCCATGAGATTGACGATGCAGCAATGACACACGACGGTTCTCTGGAACAGTTGGTGCAGATGATTCCAAACCATTTCTCTATCATTCTGAGAGCTTTTCTTCACTTGCCTGGTGCAAGTCTAGGTGCCATCACTCTGATCACCTATTGTACTCATTTCTATTCTCAGTATAATAAAATGGCTTGGCATTCTGTCTATATTTCTTGAGTATCTGTTTATGTCTACATTGTTATTATATGCTTGCACTACTGTTATTTTTATCTATCTGAGCATTACTGTTAGTATACCACTTGGTGTGTTCATCCCATACTCTTAGACAGAGTCTGGAAAGGGCCAAGTAGCCTCCAGATTTCGTCCTCTTTTCAGAGGCGGCATATCTGGCAAACGCCCTCCCAATCCATCTGTTGTTGGAGTTTGCCGTGTTTTAGAGATATCCTCGAAACGAGATATTACAGTGGTATCAGAGCATAGTTCTGGCTCAGCCTGTGGAGCTAGTTGTCTATGACGCCGGGGAAGAGGCCCTACATTTGTTACAGAGGCAGAAAGTACAGAGATCGTGAGCATAGGTTGGAGAACACCTACGAAGAGGGAGACTGTGTTCGAGTGGTGGACACAAAACAGGAGGAGCCAGTGACAGACGCAGAGCAGGAGGAGCCTGTGCTAGATTCAGAGCACAGAGAGCCAATGGCAGATGATAGTGAGGCAAAACAGTTTGGGGAGGCACTCCTCAAATCAATGCAGGATCTAGCGAGACAGATTGAGGTGATGGGTCACAGATTCAATGTTGTGGAGGCTAGACAACGTGAGACCCCACGGGTTTTCCAGGTAGGAGAGGGATCAGGCACATCCCACCATTTGTCGGAGCATGATGCCACTCAGCATATGGCATCACATACACCCACACATTCCACTATGCCCACTTTTCTGGGTGCAGACACAGGAGCAGGAGCCAGAGCCTGGCCACATGGGTGATTATTTCGCCGAGTATCAGGCATATGGGCAGGAGTTCAGGGATGCCCTTCCATTCAGAGATTTTCTTCAGCTCCAACGGGATAGCAGACCCCGCAACTTTCACAGCGGGAACAGGCACTCACATGACGAGGGCTTACAGCGCACAGTGGGCAGACTCCATTTACCGACATTTGACGGGTCATCCAAATGTTCAGAAAAAGCTTGGGTGGAGAAGTTGGATACCTCTTTCCAGCTTGACCAAGTATCAGAGGGGGAAACCATCAAAATGGTTACCTCGCACTTGGAGGATGAGGGCACACAGGATTGCAAGGAGTTCGAGGATACACCTTGTGTGACACAGGACTCACCCTCATTGGCGACCTCCTTGACCGTGTCGGTTGATATCGTAGTGGAGAAGGTGGAGCCTACCCCAGTAGAGCCATCCATTGAGGTGATGACCGGAGTCGTGTCCGAGTCTTTGGGTGGTAGCAGCACACGACAGATGGGTGAGGTGTCAGGAGATGTATCCACCTTCGATGAGGCCCTAGGGGATATAGCGGTATTGGATGATGGTCGCAGACAGCGGTATCATCGGCTTCGGGCAGACCTTCTAGTTTTGAAAGGGAAGGCCACACCAGTACGGGAGGCCATTTTGTTGCAGGACAAGGAGCTGGAGGGCATGAGAGTGGCTTGTGCCAAGTCGGCGGCCAAGTTGGCCCGCACTGGGGAACGACTGGATTCCCTGATGGTACAACCAGAGGGCACGTTGGAGCGTCAGATCATTCCCCTTCAGGCATGTATGGACGGGACTAGCAGCGTTGTTGGGTCACCTCTTCCCATTGGAGAGAGAGAGACGGAGTCACCTAGTCAGACCTCATAAGTTGTCTTGGTTAGCAAGATGAGACGATCGGAGTTGCACAGTGTGCAGCATCCACTTGTCAAGGTTGGATGGCGAGAGATTTTGAGTTGGTACTCGGTGGAGTGGGTTATGGAGATAGTGGTGGACCCGGGTGTAGTTCAGCAGGAGTTCCCAGGTGCTGGGAATACAGGAACCCCAGATTGGCATTGGGATCTAGGCGAGATCACCTATCATTTCCCGGGCAGGTCATTTGACTATGTCTTGGAGGGTACAGTTGGCCTAGCAGTAGAGCATGCGCATTCGCTAGGGGAGTTTCGATCAGCTCCAGTGGCCAACCAGTTTATGGGCAGACTCCCTAGGTTGTCTTGGTATGACACTTATACACGAGATCACAGGGTGGTCAACATACCTTGGCAGGAGCTTGCCGGAGGAGGTGGCATTGGCAAGCCACCAGATGGCGCCTTGTATGGGGCCAAGGATTCTTCACCTTTGTGTGGGGCACAGAGGACGCAGCGGAGCCGAGCAGTGGTGGTAACACTACTGACACATAGGGAGATTCACTTCTCGGACCCCTCGAGGAGGGTTTGGAGTGATGATCCATTCGTCGGCGGGTATAGTGATGCGACGGTGGAGACGATGATACCGATTGGGGGTAGTCCGACATGTAGAGGCACAGCTCTAGGTCATCACATCTAGGGATGTGTGGGAGCCTCTAGCATTGAGCAGTGGACTACCGGTGGACATGGAGTTGCATGGTGGTGTACCGTAGTGTGTGGGACTGCATTGTGGAGTAAGAGTGTCCTACATCACATTAAGAGCACGCGAGGAGTGACCGATGCCTGGACACAATCAGGGCACGAGACGGCACAAGGTGGTACAGCAGTAGCAAGGGGTATCCAGCAGTATGCAGGGGTATGCCTCAGTGTGCAGTGGCATGTCGAGGAGTACATGGATGATCGGTGGTATGCGAGGGTGTATGGTGCTGCACAGCAGGGTCTTAGAGTATTGCATCTAGGGAGACTCACGGACAAGGACACCGGGCTTACCTTTGGGGGTGGTTCACCCAGGATCGATGGGGAGACAGACGAGCGATACTCGACAGTATCTGTGGGGACTCACGCACCCGACCCTCTTCTACATCACTCACAGGCACAGTCGATTTTGTTGTTTGTAATATTCCCAATTAGCCTTGCTAATTGGAATATTTCATTTTTGCTTTATTTTGCCGCTTTAGCTAGAAATAATAAATAAAGTGAGAAATAAGAGGGTCACCTCACTTTAGTCACCTCACTTTATAAATAAGGTGTTCTTTTCCTAGTAGATTGACGTTGTAACTTAGAGAGGGGGCCTTGGGGGTCCACATGAATATGATGGGGGAGGCATCAGGCTGACCCAAGGTAAACTGCGCAGGTCAAAGTAGAGTAAGGACGCAGTTGAGTTTTGGAGGGAGTTTGGCATTATAAAAGGAGAGGTTCTCACCTCATTTGGATCATTCATGATTTGATATTATTATTGAGAGCTAGACTTCTGTCTGCTTCAGCACGCCGGTTGTTTAGTCGGTCTGCAGCACTGTTTAGTGCAACCGAGTGTCTCCGGTCGGAGATCTCACCCTTAGCCTCGGGGGACTTCGAGTGCCTGCCCTGGTAAGGTTATTTCTGGTTTCACCCATAGCTTCGGGGGACTTCGAGTGCCCGCCCTAGTAAGGTTATGTTCTGAGTACACCTTTCAGTTTCGGTAGCAGGAAACAACATTTTTTGGTGCAGATTTGGAGAGGAAGAAGCCCTCTTGTGGTGCAACGCGATTGGAGGAGAAAAGGACGGCATTTCGGGAGGAGAGAGGGACGGCGAGTCGAGAGGCACGGGAGAGGGAGGGACGGCGTGTCCCCGGGAGGGACGCCGGTCCATATCCCAGCAGAGAAAGAAACGGCTGTCCGGGGAGGGAGGAAGAAGGGCGCGGATCGATTACGAGGGTGAGGACGCGTCCCGATTCTGATTCAAGATGCGGTCTGAATGCATATTATAATTTCCGAGTCTTGGAGAGAAATTGAGTACGGTTGATATTTGCGAGATCTGAATTTTTCCCATGTATAGAATGCGAAGGTATAGCACTAGATCCGGTGGGGAGATTGCCGCAATGCGAGGAGATGATGGCGATATCTAGCCTAGATGCGAAGAGATAACATCGAATCCCGACGCAGAGGAGTTGCAGATCTGAAGAGATATTGTCAGATCCAGCAAAGATCTGAAGGGTTGGTGGCAGATCTGACTTAGGAGGACGCAGATCAGGAGGGATAGGACGCAGATCTGGTTTGGAGGCTTCAGATCCAGCAGATCTGAGCATTTAGGAGTCCGATCCACCAGGTGGGGACGCTGATCTGATGAGCAGGCTTGTGTGAGATGGGCTCAACAGCGTTTTCTAGCATTCAGTAGCTGATCCATCTATCTGGAGGTTTGGGTGATTAGTGCTTCATCTGTTTCTGCGCTGTCACTAGCAGAGACAGCGTTTTCCAGTGGAGAGGGTTTGGAGTTTGAGATTAGCTATTTTCCAGTCTTCAGCTCATAGTACCAGCGCAGTCCAGCTTCAGTCTTCAGAGCAGCTAGGACGCTGTCCTTGTTGCAGCCATTATTTGTCTGAGAGGGTCTCCACTTGCCTAGGGCAAGGATAGGTGCACTCATTCTGATTATCTTGTACTCCTCTCTATGTTCTTTCAGATTAATAAAATGGCTCAGTTTTCTGGCATTCTATGTGTACTTGTTCCATGATCTGGTTCCAACATTGTATTTTCTATATCTGTCTGGCATATTTCTGTGTATTACTGGTTATTTCCCTTTGGGGATATTACAGTGGTATCAGAGCATAGATCTGGCTCAGCCTGTGGTGCTAGCAGTCTATGACGCCCGGGGATAACCCCTACATCCATCGGAAGAGTCTCTTCGGGGGAAGTGATTCTGATTCAGAGACAGAACAGCGGAATCCAATGGAAGACATAGTTGAGAAGTTGGATACACTTATCCATCACATGCAGGATGTAACCAAGAGGGTTGCAGCTGTAGAGGTAGCACAGAGAGAACCCCCTAGGGTTCACCAGGTAGGAGAAGGATCGGGCGTGTCTCGCTACATACCAGACGCTATTCCCATTGTGACAGCGCAGAGACCCTATATGCCCACATTCGAAGACGCAGAGACAGGAGTGCGGGGTGGTGCACAGAGGGTCAATTCCGCACCCACGCGACCCACCATGCCTACCTTTTCGGTAGAGGACGAGGGGTCGACAGCACCAAGAGATGGGGGTCCAGCTCAACATGCGGCCATTTTTGCAGACTGGCAGGGCCTAGGTCAGGCGTTCATGGATGCTTTCCCCTTAGATCGCTATATCCAGTTCCGATGTGGCGGCAAAGCCCATGAGCAGGACCAACACAAGGGACGTGGATCCCACCGTGATAGTCACCGTGCAGCAAGTAAATTCCATTTGCCGATGTTTGATGGTTCGCAGAAGACTACGGCAAAGTCCTGGGTGGAGAAGTTGGACATCTATTTTCAGCTTAACCAGATGCCAGAGAGGGAGGCCATTAAGATGGCTGCATTGCATTTAGAGGGTGAGGCCCAGGACTGGTGGTTTCATGGGATGACAACACTGGGACATGCCGCAGTGACGACATATGCTGAGTTCACCAGGAGAGTGGTGGAGCGTTTTGACAAGGACCCGGAGCAGCCTTTCTTTGAGCTAACCAAGCTTAGACAGACGGGGAGTGCAGAGGCATACATCTCAGACTTCTTGAGGGTTTCAGTGATGGTACCTGACTTATCGACAGCTCGGATAGTCTATATGTTTGTGGAGGGGCTGTCAGAGCCACTTCGTGGCCTAGTCCGGTCAAACAAACCGGCTACACTACAGGATGCTATCAGTAGGGCTCGTGACTTACAGGATGTCTTGCCCAGGACTCGGCCACCTTATCCCCAGAGACAGGCTTTCCAGCCTAAGGGTAAGGACACGAGGATTCCGCCTCCCAAGGCGAATCCGGGACGAGGGCAGATTGAGGATGAGGCCAGGAGAGAGCTGAGGAGGAAGCGACTGTGCTTCACTTGCCAGGAGCCATGGGCGCCGGGACATGTACGTCAGGAAAGGCACATTTCATAGAGGTCTTCTCCGAGAGTGGCGGAGAAGAGGAGGAGGAGGATGATGAGGAGACAGGTGAATGTTACGCAGCACAGAGTACCTTGCCACCTCCACCACCCGAGACTGGTGGGGCATCATTTGCACCTACTGGGGGAGCTCTAGCGGCCTTGAGAGGAGTCCCCAAGTATCTGACATTGCGCGTGCGGGGGACAGTGCGCGGACAGCGGGTTTCGGTCTTAGTCGACAGTGGGGCCACCCACAACTTCATTGATGCCCAGATGGTTGCACGGAGAGGCATACCGACGGAGGGCTTTGATGGGTTTTCCGTTTTGGTACCAGGAGATCAGACCATGGCTTGTGCTCGATATGTACCAGAGTTATCAGTGACGATGGGTACCTATACATTGACCGATCACTTCTTTGTGGTGGACATCCCGGACACCAATGTGATATTGGGAGTTCAGTGGCTTATTACTCTGGGGAAGGTCACAACGGATTGGAAGGCCTTGGAGATGGAGTGGGATGATCCCAAGACGGGGAAGCATGAGAAGATACGAGGGCAGAACACATATCCACCCCAGACAGTATCGGCACACAGCATGGAGGCGACTTTCCGCAAGGGAGATATAGAGTGGGCGGTAGAGTTGCGGGCTTCAGAGGCAGTAGATACAGGGCGGACGGTGCACCCTGATCTACAGGCTATTCTCGACAGATATGCAGTAGTTTTTGGGGACATTCCGCCAGGACAGCCACCGGATCGGGGGTTTGAGCACACGATCGAGCTGGAGCAGGGGATACAGGCGGTGATTACCACACCATATAGGCATCCCAAGGCCTATCGGGATGAGATAGAACGGGCCATTCAGGAGTTGCTGGCCCTTGGGCACATTCGACCCAGCACCAGTCCTTTCGCTTCTTCAGTAGTGCTGGTGAAGAAGAAGGACGGTACATTACGCATGTGCATTGATTACAGGGCTCTGAACAAAAAGACCCTGAAGAACAGGTACCCCATTCCCAGGATCGATGAGTTGATGGATGAGTTGAGAGGAGCACGGTTCTTCTCAAAGATTGATTTGAGATCCGGGTACCATCAGATACGCATGAGGGAACGGGACATTCCCAAGACTGCTTTCAGGTGTCATTATGGGCACTTTGAGTTTCTGGTCATGCCATTTGGGTTGACCAATGCACCTGCTACTTTCCAGTCTTGTATGAACCATATTTTCAGGGATCATCTGAGGAAGTTCGTGTTGGTTTTCTTTGATGATATCCTTATATACAGCAGGACCTGGGAGGAGCACCTACAGCACATTGAGACGGTCTTGCACATTCTGGAGGAGCAGCAGTTCTTTGCCAAGCTCTCCAAGTGTGAGTTTGGATTGACGGAGATGCTATATCTGGGGCACATCATAGGAGTGGACGGGGTGAGAGTCCACGAGGAGAAGATCTGGGCTATCAGGGACTGGCCAGAGCCACGGAATGTAACAGAACTTCGAGGGTTCATTGGTATTTGCACCTATTACAGGAAGTTCGTCAAGGGCTTCTCTCAGCTTGCTGCACCCCTCACGGAGTTGACGAGGAAGGGAGCATTCAGTTGGTCGGATACGGCACAACGAGCTTTTGATAAGCTCAAGGAGGTGATGAGCAGTTGTCCCGTGTTGGCATTGCCAGATTTTACGCAGCCCTTTGTCCTAGAGTGCGATGCATCAGGAGAGGGGATTGGAGCGGTATTGATGCAGGAGGGTCACCCGATTGCGTTCGAGAGCAGGAAGCTCCTTCCACACGAGAGACTATATCCCATATATGATAAGGAGATGCTGGCCATCATGCATGCGTTGGCCAAATTCCGGCAGTACCTGGTAGGTGGTAGATTCAGAGTGAGGACAGATCATAACAGCCTGAAGTACTTTCTGGAGCAGAAACAGTTGCAGGAGAGGCAGCAGAAGTGGATCAGCAAGATCCAGGCTTATGACTTTGACATAGAGTATGTCAAGGGGAAGAATAACGTGGTGGCTGATGCCCTTTCCCGTAGACCGGCCACGCTATCACTCATGAGCTTGGACGCTGACTGGAAGGCTCGACTACTGGTTGAGTACTCCAAAGATAGATTTGCATGCGAGGTACTGGATGGGCAGGTAGCAGATAGCAGATACAGGGTGGCCGATGAGGTCATTTATTACAGGGACAGGATCTTCTTGACGGAGGGATCTCAGCTCAAGGAGAAGATACTCCAGGCTTCACATGATTCACCATTGGCGGGCCATCAGGGGTTCACCAAGATGTACAGGGCCATCCGGGAGAGGTTTGCATGGAAGGGCCTCAAGGAGGACGTACTCCGGCATGTTAGGGAGTGCGAGGTTTGTCAGCGGAACAAAGGAGAGATGAGCCATCCCGCGGGGTTGCTGCAGCCACTTCCCATTCCGGAGGGGAAATGGGAGAGTGTTTCGATGGACTTCATCACGGGGGTGCCCACAGTACAGGGCAAGGACTGCATCTTCGTAGTAGTTGATCGGCTAACGAAGTATGCTCATTTCTTCGCCATTTCGGCACATCACACAGCGGCACAGGTGGCAGAGTTGTTTTTCCGGGAGGTTTTCAGATTGCATGGTCTACCCAAGACCATTGTTAGTGACAGGGACAGCCGTTTTATGGGTGGATTTTGGCGGGAACTCTTCCGACTAGTGGGGACCGAGTTGACACCGAGCACTAGTTATCATCCCCAGACGGACGGGCAGACGGAGATAGTTAACAAGTGGCTAGAGGGCTACTTGCGTAACTACGTCAGCGGGCAGCAGAGAGCGTGGCTGAAATGGCTACATCTGGGCGAGTACTGCTACAACACAACCCACCATATGTCTATCGGTATGACACCTTTCTATGCATTGTATGGATATCATTCCCTATCTTTTGTGGACATGATGTTTGGGGTTAGCAGGGCTCCGCGAGCCAAGTTATGGATCCAAGAGAGCCAAGATATCCTCCGGACTCTCAAGGACAACATAGCCACAACACAAAATCAGCAGAAGTTGTATGCTGATAAGGGTCGGGTGGAGAGACACTTTGAGGTAGGGGACCTAGTCTACCTACGGTTACAGCCATACCGACAGTCTTCGCTCAAACAGAAGGGGGCGGAGAAGCTAAAGCCTCGTTTTTATGGACCCTACAGGGTGATACGCAGGATCGGGCAGGTTGCATATGAGTTGGAACTGCCCCAAGGCAGCCGGATTCATAACATCTTCCATGTATCATGCCTGAAGAAGGCACTGGGCCAGCACGTGACAGTCACCGGGGAGCTACCACCGACAGATGATGAGGGGCACTTGGTGTTACAGCCGGAGGCCATTATTGACACCAGGGAGAGACAACTGCGGAGCAGGAAGATTAGAGAGTTCTTGGTGAGATGGAAGAATCTGCCAGATGAGGATGCCACTTGGGAGGATGAGAAGATCTTACAGCACCCATCACTCCAGTTGCTTGAGGACAAGCAACGTTTTGCCGGGGGAGACCGTAATATTCCCAATTAGCCTTGCTAATTGGAATATTGCATTTTTGCTTTATTTTGCCGCTTTAGCTAGAAATAATAAATAAAGTGAGAAATAAGAGGGGTCACCTCACTTTAGTCACCTCACTTTATAATAAAGTGTTCTTTTTCCTAGTAGATTGACGTTGTAACTTAGAGAGGGGGCCTTGGGGGTCCACATGAGTATGATGGGGGAGGCATCAGGCTGACCCAAGGTAAACTGCGCAGGTCAAAGGAGAGTAAGGACGCAGTTGAGTTTTGGAGGGAGTTTGGCATTATAAAAGGAGAGGTTCTCACCTCATTTGGATCATCCATGATTTGATATTATTATTGAGAGCTAGACTTCTGTCTACTTCAGCACGCCGGTTGTTTAGTCGGTCTGCAGCACTGTTTAGTGCAACCGAGTGTCTCCGGTCGGAGATCTCACCCTTAGCCTCGGGGGACTTCGAGTGCCTGCCCTGGTAAGGTTATTTCTGGTTTCACCCTTGGCTTCGGGGGACTTCGACGATTACTGCCTAGTAAGGTTACGGTACGATTACTCCTTTCGGTTTTCGGTAATCGAAAGTAGCGAGTTTACGGTGCAAATGCGGAAGGAAGGAAGAAGCCCTCTTGTGGGCACACGCGCGATTCGAGGAGGGAGAAAGGGAGGTTTCGGGGAGGAGAGAGGACGGCGAGTCGGCACAGGAGAGGAGGGGAGGCGGCTGTCCCGGGGAGGCCGCGGTCCGGATACGGCCGAGAGAAAACGGCGTCGGGAGGAAGGACGCGGTCGATGCAAGGTGAGGACGACGCTCCGGGTTACGAAGAGGAGGATGCAGATCTGAAGGCATATTGATATATCCAGTCTTGGAGAGGGTAGATCTGAGCAGATATTTGCAGATCTAGTTCTGTATGGTGCAGATCTGAAGGTATAGCACTAGATCCAGCTTGGGAGATTGCAGATCTGAGGAGATATAGGCAGATCTAGCCTAGATCTGAAGAGATAACATCAGATCCAGCCTGGGAGGCTGTAGATCTGAAGAGATATTGTCAGATCCAGCATAGATATGAAGGGTTGGTAGTAGATCTGACCTAGGAGGACGCAGATTAGGAGGGATAGAACGCAGATCTGGTTTGGAGGCTTTAGATTTAGCAGATCTGAGCATTCAGGAGGCAGATCCACCGGGTAGGACGCTGATCTGAGGAGCAGACTTGTGTGAGGTGGGCTCAACAGCGTTTTCTAGCATTCAGTAGCTGATCCATCTATCTGGAGGTTTGGTGATTAGTGCTTCATCTGTTTCTGCGCTGTCACTAGCAGAGACAGCGTTTTCCATTGATGAGGGTTTGGAGTTTTGAGATCAGCTATTTTCCAGTCTTCAGCTCATAGTACCAGCGCAGTCCAGCTTCGGTCTTCAGAGCAGCTAGGACGCTGTCCTTGTTGCAGCCATTATTTATCTGAGAGGGTCTCCACTTGCCTAGGGCAAGGATAGGTGCACTTACTCCGATTTTCTTGTACTCCTCTCTATGTACTTTCAGTTAATAAAATGGCTCGAGTTTGCGGTATCCTATGTGTAATTATTCGGTGATACGGATTCGGCATTGTATTTTCTATATCGTACGCGCATATTTACGTTTATTCATGATTTATTTCCCTTTAGAGGGATATTACATATGCTCGAACC